>CM069444.1:24561479-24580416 GCA_035610835.1 Ophiura sarsii
GCACCCTTATGGCAAATATTTGTTGAATTACCAACCTACTGCCAAAGGTGGTAAACCACACGTCAGTTTGTCTGCAACTCAATGGGCAAATTCCGTGTGACCTTGCGCTTCTAAAATAACTTAAATTAATAAGAACCATTAGAGTTATGCAACTCAAACTTTAGAATGCGACAATTTTAAAGATGACCTTTCATTGTTCATGTAAAATAGAAAACATTAAGTTGAAAATCGGGCCAGCAATCAGAACATAATATACATAGAGTTTGTCATTTCATTTAGGGGCATCAGAGGGCAAGCCATCCTGCAGGTGGGCAAATGCACCCCTGCCCCCTTGAGGTACGCAACTGCTCTTCCTTCACGATTAAGGGTCTATTTTATTAGGCTAATTCCTAAAATCATGCATTCTGCAAGCACGAGAAATTATCCATATTTATATCAGTCACCATCAGTAAACTGCGTTATCAAATTAATAGCTGCCTCGTATCAACTTTTTGACGGTCATGCGCAGTCAATTCTAAATCAGGGGACATCCAAAACCAGAGTTAGTCAGTACCACTCAAATATTATCCTAAAATAAACATTCGCAACGTCTTAAAGCATGTAAAACGGCCTGAACATAAATAAAACGGCGTACATTTTCCTGAATTCACGGAATTTCGGGAAAACAGGCATCGCTGCAAAATGCAACAACAATATTGTTGCATTCGAAACCATTATTTGACCTGACAAACTTTATATAAATAGCTGAAACCCGATTGGATGGCATCATTATCACAGCGTACGCATAGGATAACGGAACTTCGAGAATTATGGAAGGCAGTATGGCTGAAGGTTCACCTGTTATGAATTCCAGCTTTAATGACACTTCAACAGGACCAGGGTGGGAGTTTCATTACAGTGAACGTATGTTCATTGCATCATGTATCCTTCTTATTATCATCATTGGGACTGTAGGAAACTCATTGGTTATCATTGCTGTGTTGTTGTCACGTAAACTAAGAACGGCTACCAATGTGATCGTCGTAAACCTTGCCATTGCGGACCTATTGACATGTTTGTTTGGCTTCTGGGGCGGTTTCTCGCTTCTAAGTCCAAAAGGATGGCCATATCCCAATGCACAGTGGATTTGTGTGATCGTTGGCTTTGTAATTTACACATGCTCGGGAACCAGTATCTATACTCTTGCAGTTATAGCTTTCATTCGATTTATTCGTATTACGCAACCGTTCGAAATATACCAAAACATATTTAAACCTCTTTATCTAGGCAGTATGGTAGTTTTTACTTGGCTCCTACCGTTTGTTATTCAACTCACGCTACAACTTGTCGGTGTAGGTGTTTTTGGCTACGACGAAAAGCAAAGCACATGTGGTAAACTGCTTCAACATCCAAAAAACGAGACCTTTAACTGTATTGTGGCTCTCACCTTCTTTCCGATCCCTCTTATAACAATCGTTATATTTTATATCCTGATCTTCCGCCACGTAAAACGTCATTTCAAGAAACAACGACATGGTGTAGAAATGAGAGAAGTGAAACCCACGCCATCCTCCAGTGTCATGTCAAGTCCCTTAGGAAGCTCATCTGCTACAACTGATGACGTGGAAGCGTGCATTATGACCAACAAAAAGTTGAGTTGTTTGAAAAGAATCACGAAAAATGAGGTTGACGTCACTAAAAATCTCCTTCTTGTTATCTGTTGTTTTTTTCTGTTTCTTGTACCGTATTCCGTCGCTACATTAATATCTACTAGTGGACACCTTTTCTTCTACTGTGGCATACTTGCGCTAGCCAACTCCATCATTAATCCCATGATTTATGCACGTCGTCATCCACAATTTAAAATAGTTTTGGGGTGCATGATCAAGTGTCGTTTTGCAGACATTCCTGACCCATCTGGCATCTTGAGAAAGTTTCTTCAATGACAATAAAAAAAACTATCACGGGATTGATCACTGAAACTGAAAATAGTGTAGAATTTATTCCCAAAGACTTGAAGAATCTTATGGAAGGACACTGTTACGTTGACGCGGTTAATAGAAGTATATGACGGGTATTGAGCATTTAGAGCAATCATACCGTATATCAGCATGCTTCACCTACATGACACGACCAGTGAATTTCGATCTCCAGTGACACATGCGTTCCATTTACATAAAATTGCAGTTAAAGGTATGTGTTGGTAATGGAAAAGCTTTAAGAAAATGCAATGCGAAGTCTTACGATTCTTTAAAAATACTACACGGTCTCTTCTTTTTAAGAAAAGGCTTGTGTGGCACTGCATTATCTTGGGCAAACTCTTACCTCAGCAATCGATCTCAACGCGTTATCATTGGCAACTCAATGTCGGAGCCAGTATCACTGAGCTTAGGCCTATCGCAGGGATCGGTGCTTCGGGCCACAGTGGTTCACCAGCTATTACCCATCCCATCCCATTGGTAATACAGTCAGGAAGCATAATCTTCAGTTTCATCTTTACGCTGACGACACCCAAATATATTTTGCTTTTCAACCGCGGGACTATTCTCCAAGTATTTCTCGAATCCAAAATTGTATCGAGGATATCAGACTGTGGATGAGTGACAGCAAAACATAATTTCTCATCATCGGCTCAAATTACCATGAATCTAAGACTGTCATCAATAATATTGTCATAGGGGATTCACAAATTGTACCATCTCAGCGAAGCACGTAAAATAGGTGTCATCTTTGACTCGGACATTTCTCAAAAATCGCAAATCTCTTCTACTATCAAGCCTGCTTATTGTCAAATCCGCACTACATTGGTAAGATTCGTAAATACATGCACTTTACCAAAGAAGCACCTCAACTCATCATTCATTCACTTGTAACATCTAGCCTGGACATGTGTAATTCACTACTTTATGGAATACCTGGTAATAATACTTCAACTTCTCTCCAAGAAACGCTCTCACATCACCCCGTTCTCATTTACTTGCACTGGATACCAATAAAACAACGGATTGACTACAAGATTCTTGTTTTTTTTGTTTTCAAATCACTCCATGGATTATCACCTGATATTTAGCTGATCTTCTTCACGATTAATACGCACCTCACCGCACAGGACTACGTTCTGCAAATCGTCATCATTTGTTTTCGTGAATCAAGATCAAATAACATTTTGGGCTCCAAAACTGTGGAATCATCTTCCCATACATGTCAGGAACTATTGTCATGATCGTAGCTTATCATCATTTTAGACAGCACTAAAAACTCACTTGTTCAAAATTACTTTTGCTAATGACTTGTAATGTTGTATACGAGGGTCATTCAATAAGTTCTATCTCCTCCCTCATAACATCGCTAATATTAATGTCAGCATCATAACATTTGTCACGATTATAGCTCTGAGTCATGGCTACACATTGATAGTAATTGATATTTGATATCTGTTTCACCTTTGTTAAGATGCGGTCAAAGCCAGAGAGAGATTTTGGACAACGGAGAAACGGAAAATTACCTTTCAAATAAAAACATGTTTTTCAGTGGGGTTTTTTCGTATTGTATGGTCAGATATAAGATCCCAAATTGAATACTGAAAATGAAAATCTATGAATGACATCTGAATATATTACAGTAGGCTGCTATCATGTATAAATGAGATTGCATGAAATATTAAATTATGTAGGCTCGTAAATACTGTAATATCAACTCGAAGGTATCGCTATGTCTATGGCATACTGGAATACTGCTACTCAGTCAATTTTTTCGTTGTTAAGTCATGCCATAGTGATGCCTCGTACGTTAAATCTTTAACATAATAGTAATTGTATGAGTTTTCCTTTTGTACAAGCTTCAGAATAGTCAATCAGGTAGTAAATGATAGAAAATTATCTCTTTGAGAGACTTGTAATCTCTCCATTTAGTCATATATATTGAAAATATCTTAGTTCTTATGAAAATCAAATAGGACTTTTGCAGGCTTCTCTAGGGGAAGGGTAAACTAAATGGATGTCTTGATCTGGTTCTGGCTAATCAGAGTGTATATTTCCCCTAAGAAATCTTTATTGTTTATAATCTGATATTTAGAATGGTTATAATTGACTGATATGTATGTTTTTGTCTCTTAAAATATGCCAAATGGATAGCACTTCGGTGATATGTTGCTGTTTCCTATCCATTTCCGTCACACTGTAAGGAAGTTTAGTTTTCACTCCATCGCCAGAAAAGTACAACCATTACTCATATCAATTTACAATGAATTTGTAGCTGAGGTTCCAAGCTACAATCGTGTAATATTTCATCAGACTGGCTTATATACTAACAAAGTTATGAGATAGGAGGTAGAACTTATTGGATTATCCTCGTATATGTTGGTATTATATATAAATTTAATAGTGTATTATTATGTTTCTGCATTTGTATTGCTTTATATCATGCTCTTTGTTTTTCTGATGTCTGTAGCGCAGTGAGCGGCTTTTTTGACGAATACTTGCGCTTTATAAGTTTCCATTATTATTATTACTATTAATAAAATGCTTTTAATAGTGGAATTTCATTTTAAACAATAGATTTCGCCCTAACGAACAAAAAACGGAATAAATCGCATTGTTTTCTTCGCCTTATCGTATGAATTAACAAAGTTATTATTGGTATTATTATTATTATCATTGTGTATATTAATTGGATTTAGGGAGACATTTCGTTGTTTCAAACCGTTAATAGGCGTTAGGGAGACATGTTGTGCCTCCCTAACGTTTTGGGTTATCACCACACTAAGGGTAAATAAAATCATTCGCGAGCCCGGAAAACACACCTATGGTGTTGTCTAGATGCCTGACAATACATTTAAGAGCGGTTTTTTTAAGAAGAAATTTATATTTTAAAAATAGTAAATTTGGGGGAAAATGCCATTATTAATTGTATTATTATCCATCGTTTCAAAAGGTCATTAGGGAAGACATCAAAACTCGACCGCCCGTTGACCGCCGGTTACGGTCGGTTCCGCCCGGTTCTTTCAGGTCAAATGTTTTACTGGTATATGAATATTCACGCATGCAACACTGAACAACCGCCGGTTGACTTAATGCTGTAACCAGACCAATTTACACTATCAATCTGTTACTTTGCGGTCATAATAGCTCTCTATAATCGTTCCATAAAAAAAACCATTCATATACTTTCGGTATTGATTTAAAAAAAGTTAATTGAGCTATAAACAGATTGAAAAAGCCAACCCCAGCGCAAATCAATAGCTGTATTGTACTGGTTGTCAACTGAGACTTTAGAACCCATTACTTCAATACTTTATTGCTCACGCGTGTGACGAGGCAGTATCAACCGGTCGTGTTCACCAGAGTGTAACTATTTGACCTCATTATGTGTGTATATTATAACAGACGACACGTTTTGTGAGAACCGGGCGGAACCGGTCGTAACCGGCGGTCAACGGGCGGTCGAGTTTTGACGTGATCCGTTAGGGAGACACTCGATTTTTGTTGAATTATTCCAGATCTACTGGTTATATCTTCATTAAATTTAAGAGGGCATTGAGAGATTGCCGAGTAAATTGAAATTTGGAAAAAAATAATTGTTCCAATAAATAAGGTACGTAGGAAGACTGTACTGCAATGATTTATGGGAAAACGGTTGGATAATGGCGCTAGATTGAAATTTGGTTGAAGCAAGTTATGCGGTGAGTGATGCTGATAATTTCGATGTGATCTACATCGGAATTTTACATGATATACGGCGAATTAAGGTAAACGGTTTCAGCAGATGGTAGTTAGTACACTGTTATTCTAATGTGTAAAAAAACGTTGTGTAAAAAGATTTTTGAAACAACCACGTGTGATTATTAAACAAGTGTGTGTATTCATATCCAATTGTGTTAATACTAGGTTGTGTAAAATGTAATTCGATTATACAAAATTGATTTACCGCGATAAAGGAATTTTAAACAACAGTTGTGTAGACTTTGAAGCATGTGATAAGAATTAACCAATCACAAATTACCCTTGTTGTTGTGACCACAATTACTGAAAACGAAATGGCGAACGTGTCTGTGTTGCTTTAGCGAGTGGGGTTTCGGAGAGTTGATTACAGTATTTGACGGTAAATATATGTTTCACTTGAAATATTTCAGTAAAAAATACGAAGTAGTAAAAAGTATTCAGTGTGTGTGTGATTATATCAGTTGGCTTTTTTGGTAAATTATATCAAAATTATAATAACTTAACTTTAGCTTATAAGCTTACCCACTTTTCAGTTTACACAGTTACATGACGATATCATGTTGCATTAATTTACCAAAATAATTGCCTCTCTCTAAATTTGACACTTATTTTTGGTCAAATTGTCACACTTTCCTTCATTTTATAGTTCCCGGTCTTTCCGTGGCTTATCGCGGAAAAGAAGTTTCAAACCAACCATGCGTACGCAAATAATTTCGCGTGATTAACCGGGTGATTTATCGGGTGTACTGCAGGCGCGTGCCCAGGGGGGCTTTGGGGGCTAAAGCCCCCGGGTTTCCAGAGGGTACAAAAAACAGGGGAGAGGGGGGAGAGGAGAGGAGAGAAGGGGGAGGGAGGAGGGGAGGGGAAGGGATAGGAGGAAGGGAGGGGGAGGTGGAGAGGGGGAGGAGTGGGGGTGGGGGAGAAGGAGAGGCCGGGAGCTTTTATTAGTGTCTCTCACTTTATCTCTACGTCTCTGAACCATGTGAGTGTTTTATAACGAAAGTAAATATTGATAGCAAGGAGAGTTTTAGGTCATCCAGGCAAGTTAAAACCCAACAGCTTGGCCCTCTGAATCACCAGTGGCGTAACTCCCATTGGCAAAAGAGTAAAAAATAAAAAGGAAGATAAGGAGGAAGGGTAACGAGCATAGACAATGCAAGCGGGGAGTACCCCCCCCCCCCATCATTGTCACGGTGGGGTTACAGTGGCGTATCCAGGGGGCATCAGCCCATGCCCCCTCCCCATTGAAAAAGGGTTAAAAAAAAGGAGGAAAAGAAGAAGGAGGTAGAGGAGAAGGAGGAAATGGATAAAAAGGAGGAAGAGAAGGAGGTAGGGGGAGGAGGAAGAGTAGGGACATATGCGGCGCAAAGGGGGGGGGGGTTACGGGGTCACGTCCCATGATAATTTTAATGTGAGGGACGTTAAAAAACGTTAAACTAGACCTTTTTAGTGTTAAAAATGCCAATTTTTGCGCGCTTATAACGTATAAGTTTCAATGTTTCAATATTCAAGCTTAACAAGAAGGCTTCGGGAACGTTTTTTCTGGATCATTTTAGTTCAAAAACTGGGTGTTTTTTTGCTCGATTCGCGCTCACTTAGATTCTAGTCTTGGAAAGGTAAGGTGTGCTATATCATTGCTAGTACAAATAAACTTCATTCCCATACGTTGAAACAAAATCATTATTGCCATAGGCCTACACTCTGTATACGACAGTACAACAAGTAATATTAGTTGTAGTGGCAATCTTTTTGTAAAGCCTTACTCCTGTCCAGTACAGTGTAGAGTGATGCAGATTGCTCTATTGATTTTTGAGCACAAAATAGCGTTGATTTTGGCACACTCTCAAGTGGAAAAGAAGTTTCAAACCAACCATGCGTACGCAAATAATTTCGCGTGATTAACCGGGTGATTTATCGGGTGTACTGCAGGCGCGTGCCCAGGGGGGCTTTGGGGGCTAAAGCCCCCGGGTTCCCAGAGGGTACAAAAAAACAGGGGAGAGGGGGGAGAGGGGGAGAGGAGAGAAGGGGGAGGGAGGAGGGGGGGAAGGGATAGGAGGAAGGGAGGGGGAGGTGGAGAGGGGGAGGAGTGGGGGTGGGGGAGAAGGAGAGGCCGGGAGCTTTTATTAGTGTCTCTCACTTTATCTCTACGTCTCTGAACCATGTGAGTGTTTTATAACGAAAGTAAATATTGATAGCAAGGAGAGTTTTAGGTCATCCAGGCAAGTTAAAACCCAACAGCTTGGCCCTCTGAATCACCAGTGGCGTAACTCCCATTGGCAAAAGAGTAAAAAATAAAAAGGAAGATAAGGAGGAAGGGTAACGAGCATAGACAATGCAAGCGGGAGTACCCCCCCCCCCCCCCCCCATCATTGTCACGGTGGGGTTACAGTGGGGTTACAGTGGCGTATCCAGGGACGTTAAAAAACGTTAAACTAGACCTTTTTAGTGTTAAAAATGCCAATTTTTGTGCGCTTATAACGTATAAGTTTCAATGTTTCAATATTCAAGCTTAACAAGAAGGCTTCGGGAACGTTTTTTCTGGATCATTTTAGTTCAAAAACTGGGTGTTTTTTTGCTCGATTCGCGCTCACTTAGATTCTAGTCTTGGAAAGGTAAGGTGTGCTATATCATTGCTAGTACAAATAAACTTCATTCCCATACGTTGAAACAAAATCATTTAAAGCCTTACTCCTGTCCAGTACAGTGTAGAGTGATGCAGATTGCTCTATTGATTTTTGAGCACAAAATAGCGTTGATTTTGGCACACTCTCAAGTGTTTGTCCTGGACAAAAGTCACATGACTCCCTACGCATCTAAGTCTCCGTGTTTCCATGTAATAATACCCATGTGCAATGATACTTTTTCTTTTGCAATTTCACTGCGATAAAGAATGTCCTGTAAATATAATTGTGTTGACTATTCAGTTCGATTGAACTATGAAGACCCTAGCTAGTCTAGTAATGAACATGATCTGCAAAGGCCACTTGTTATGTAAATAAAAGGCCAATCGGCTTTTGTCCCCGGCTTATGTCCTTAAATCTATTTTCTTATTTCCTATACCACCGATATTTGTAATTTGCTCTAAACTTCAAAAAACTACATTACGCGGTTCACGGCTTTCACGGCCTGCACTCTAAATTTTGCAACGGGTTCAAGAATGTGTATACAAATGCTGTAACTAATAAAGCATTTGTAAACAAATGTACCAACCAATTGTTTCTAAAATAGTGTTTGTAAATTAGTAACACCGTTTTATGTGTTTGTTTACAAATATTTAATTATCCAAAACGGATAAACCGTATAATTTCTAATAGTTAATATATGACAGCAAACAGTTTAACTGATTGTTTCTAAATATGCGTTAATTAATACGCGCTTGAAGTGTTTAAATACAAATGCCTAATTGTCCATGCAACAGTTCAACTGATAAACCGTTTAACAAAGTTGTAATTGTATGTTGACAAATAGTTGGACCGACTGTCTAAAATAACCATTTTGTCATCAAACGGTTTAACTGGTTGTTTGTAAATATGCGTTAATTAACACGCGATTCATGTGTTTAAATACAAATGCTGAATTTTCCATGCAACAGTGCAACGGATAAACCGTTTAACAAAGTTCTAAATGTATGTTGACAAACAGTTGAACCGACTATAACCATTTTGTCATCAAACGGTTCGACAGATTGTGTGTGTGTAGGCTAAATATGAGTTAATTAATTAACACGCGCTTTATGTGTTTGAAAATACAAATGACTACTTTTCCACGCATTGCACGGTGCAACGGATTGAACAGTTTCAATTCAACCTGTATGTTGATACTTTTAGTTGAATTACCGACTATTTAAAATAAGCCATTTTGTTTATCCTTACGGTATTACAGTGGCGTAACCAGTCAGCTGTAGAACGGGGCCCGTTTCAATTGAGGGCGCTCTATGTAGTGACGCACTGCCGTCATTTTATGCACGGCGATACATCAAGTGACGGAAGTCCGTCGCCCGCCAGAATACGAACAAAAACCACTTTTCATTAGAGTGCGGGCTTGGGAACGGGACTGCGTTTCCAAGGGAACGGCCTCACGTCACAGTAATTTTCAAAATACATAAATGCCGATTTTGCCGATTTTTAACAACAAAATAACACTCTTATCACAGAGATAACCGTTACAAATGCATCAATTCTGAATACAATGGGGCTTATATTTAATGTAAACATTATCACAATTACCCTAAAAGTTCTATAAAATGGTGTATTCTCGTTTAGAAAATGCAGCAAACCGGTCAAAAAGGGCATACTTTTTGCCTGTGTCGTGTGATGTTGGTGTCAAGGGTTATATTAAATCATCGAACTGTATGTCGCAAAGAGTTCTGGTACCTTATGCTGCCCTCAACTCGATGAATAGTTACTTTTTATGCAGATAATTGGAGGTAAAAGGCGAAAATTAAATTATTGCGCAAATTGACGGGTGTGCGTTACCTTGGTTACGTACACCCGTCGTTTAAGAGCGCCCTCAATTGAAACGGGGCCCGTTCTACAGCTGACTGGTACGGCCAGGGTGTCTTCACTAAAAGGGGATGCGCTGGGGGTAAGGCCTAGTCTCTGATCAGGAGGTGGGGTGGGGGCGGGTATAACCGACTAATTTGGTTAAAATACATGATTTGCGACTTCATTTGAGCCTGAGGCGAGCCTCCCGACCGCGACTGAGGGGAGAGCGTGAGCATGCTGTCAGCGTTGGCATGCTGTCAGCGTGGTCATGCTGTCAGCGTGGGCATGCTGTCAGCATGGGTATGCTGTCAGCATGGGTATGCTGTAAGCGTGGGTGGGCTTGCTGTATCGTGGTCATGCTGTCTTGTTGTTGAGTTCCAAGATGAGCAAAAGTCTGCTGCAAGCAGGCGCCTAAAAGAAGGGCAACACATTGCTGTTGTCAGTTTTCAGAATTTTATCTTTAAAGGGACCATGGGTGTATAATAAAATTGTCATTCATACAAAATTATGGTTTGAAATATAAGTACAAAAAAGTTATGACCCCCTTTAACCCTAACCTCCTAAGTCACATTTTGAAGATTTTCTTTTCAACGACAAAAACGCGGACAAAAAGAGTGGCGCCGCCACCGGGGCTCGAACCCACAACCTCTCGGTTGCGAGACGAACGCTCTACCAGTGCGCCAGGGGCCAACCATACTCGGGCCAGTGTATTGGCCCGACTATGTAGCCTAGGGCCATTATTTCATCAAAAAAAGTGCCACGCCAGCTGGCACAGACAGACTTTACCGTGGACATTTGCGGCATTGAGGATGGTTAGGGTTAATAAAATCATACGTGGAAAATTTAAAAAAAGAAAGAAAAAAAAGATAGGGGACCATGGGTGTATAATAAAATTGTCATTCATACAAAATTATGGTTTGAAATATAAGTACAAAAAAGTTATGACCCCCTTTAATTTCCTTTAAAAAGTTATCACCCCCCCCCTTTTGATTTCTTTAAAAAGTTATGCCCCCCCTTTTAATTTCTTTAAAAAGTTATGACCCCCCCCCCCCCCCCCTTCCCTGTTTCGTGTCAGTGCCCCTCCCCCAGGGGATACTGGAAGGGGTTAACATTGCCCAGTGGGGAGATGTAATTCAGGTCGGACAAAGGTTTCAAGCTTTCCATCAAAGATAGCTATTGCGGAAACGAGGTTGCGGAAACGGGGACACATTAAAATATATCATTATCAGGGTGTTCGAAACTAATTAAATATACTCCCAGTCAGTAAGCTTTAATTCGCCCACTTTGTGTTTGGATCTTATTCTTATGTAAGAATTGTTCAGTCAGTAGGCATGAGACAACCGACGCCAATTAAAGCAATAGCTGCTTCAGAATACTGAATGGTTTACTTAAAATACTTAAAACCCAAGAGGTATCAGGGGCGAAGTTAGATTTTAAGGCATCATTCTGTTATACCCTACACACCTACATCGGTAGTATGCGTCGTTCTTAAAAATCATGCACTATGAATTACCTCTGTGAAGGGTATAACAGAATTACTCCGAATTTCAAATGCGCGCACTTTGTGTTTGGATTTTGCTTATGTTTTTAACCTGCCTATAGGAATCATTGTTTTTAGTTTGATAGACATGTGGGAAAGTGACAAAATTACTGCTTCAAAATGTTGCATTTTCCCCTTTAAAATGCCTAAAACCCAGAAGCTTCCACCAAACCCTCCCGCCCACCGCTCCGCTCACAGGGCCACAACATGTGCCCCCATCAAAACATCTCCTGCTGGCCTGGATACGCCTTTGAGCACGCACGACCTTGTGCTTCTGTCGACGCGAAGATGTGTGCGTGTTGATTGTAATACGCTAAACGCATAAGCTGCGCCAGAACAAAGACAAGCTGCGCAAGCAATTTACCGTCGTCATCTGTAATATCGTGAAATAACATAGAAATAATAACAGTTTACATGGAAGTGCTTCCAGGACCCAAAAAATAACAATGGCGACATTTTGCTCCATAGATGTCAATTTTCCATGTTTTTTGCTCAATTTCGAAAATGCGTACTAAAAATGCCATTACTCATATCCTCCTCATAAGATTTGGTCTCAAATTTATCTGAATTTCCAGAACTATCATCATCTAAAACCTCAGTAGAATCGCTATTATCCAACATGTTCAAAACACGCCATATTTGCATGTTTTTCAACCCGAAACGACACACTGATAAAAGCACTAGGTTACGGAGGAAAAAACAGGCATTAAAACTTTGAGCACACTTTATCTAGTTCCCCGGTCGTCTTACTAAAGTAAACAACCCCTTTTAGGCACGCTACACAGTGCCGGTGGACCGGCTCATCGGGTATTTGGTACACATAGGTTGAAGCCGGTAAACCGGCTCGTCGGGTATATGGTACAGACTCGTGGATAAACCGGCACGTTTTAACCGGCGCGTCGGGTATTAATGGGTTAAAGGCATATTATGCGATCCTTTCCAAGTGGCGCCCTGTATATCCTTGATTTTTATTCTGAAAGCAAATTTTCTTGCAGATTTGAATTTTTTAACATAAACTGTGAAGATCTTGTAGGTTACAGAGGGATACAATTCCTAATTATGTAATAATCATGGTTTTGAAAAGGTCGCATAATATTCCATTAATAAATTGATTTGGAATTTATATCAATAATTGAGCTGTTAAAGGTATAAAATGTTGAAATGATGATTCCTTCTGGATGATGAATTAAGAAATTATAACTGATCATCAAAACTCACATTTGTTACTCAATATTTTTTGAGAAACCATAGCTGAAGTTAACTGGCAAATAACAGCATGTATAACTGATATTGGAATCTGTCATGTTTATGAATAATTATAAGGCTACATTTTCGCAAGCTGCATCTATAATGCAACTTCCAAGACTCTGAAGAGGTATTTATTAATCCTTATTAGCGAACAATGTAGTTTCTAATAATGTATTTATCACATACAGGGTGAGTCAAAAAGACTGCAATAGTGGAAAGAAACCATTTTGTTTTCAAAACCAAAATGAATTTTAAAACTTTTTAAACGTTGCAAGAATGATGTATTTAATCCTAACTTTGTGTGAAAAAAATGAAGTCAATCGCATTTTCCGTTTGTCTTTGGTGTTCCTTTTGACCAGTGCACCCATTTTACACGTTTGTCCACGAGATACCCAAAATATGCATCAGATCGCAAAATGTGTCTCTCATTCAAATTTGGAAACTTAAGCTCATTTGTGATGTTATTGGAATTTGATGCATCCTTTCTTGTTTACATGTGAGTTAGCATAATCAATTATAATCGTACCCATGCAATGAAAGCGTATAATGTTCTAAATGTTAATAAAAAAACTGGCGGGATATTCAAATATGAAAATGAAATGTGTGCCATTTCAAATGAAAATCACTGTGCTCGTGGACAAACAGGTAAATTTGGTTGTGCAGCAAAGAGGGTCACCAAACACAAACGAAAAATGCGATCGACTTCATCTTTTCACACAAAGTTAGGATTAAATACAGCATTCTTGCAACGTTAAAAAAGTTTCCACTATTGCAGTCTTTTTGACTCACCCTGTACTTCAGACCTTGCTACATGTATAATGTGATTTAATCAAGCAAAACCAGTCTGAAGTCGTAAATATCAAATATTCAATTTCCTACTTGATTGTTTAAGTTATCTGTACAGTTTCATTTTATAGAAAACCACATCTCCATTCCAATGTACAGGGTGGTTCAATAAAACGTTTACAGTCTCTCAGACGACCCAATATGTCAACGGGAGTGCACTATTTTGAATTATTTTTAACAGTCATCGCCCGGTTAACGATGACAATTCTTCTAATTATGATGAATTTGTCAAAATGATAAGATTAACATTCGCGATTACGTTATATTCATTACGTATTCAACATTTAGGTTTCGCGTGGCCACCGTCGTCTGTGTAAATCCACAGCGCCCTCAAACCTATGCCGACCAAATATTACGTTAAACCTGGTTAAACATTGTTAAACGCGTTAAACGCCGGTCACCGACACATTCCGATGATTACCATAATTTATGTAAATATGCAAAAGGGACCGTTTTCGCTACGTACGTTAGTATAGGACTTTCCTATCCCAAAATTAATAGTATCCCTGATGCAGTCTGCAGATAAGATACACACATTACGTGGAACAACATGGTACAAAGTCCCCCTGCAATTGTGCAAACCAAAATACGCCAAGCTTGAAAGTGGACACGTGGGACCACACATGCACAAAGTACAGTATTATCCACATGTTTGTGGGGGTTTCACTGAAACCTTTCAGCTCTTTATATTAGTCGAGAAACGACTAATATACTGTATTCGTCCTGTTTCTTATATTAGTCGAGAAACGACTAATATACTGTATTCGTCCTATTTCTTCTTCTCCTGTCATGGGACCTATAGCTCCGTAACCATTGACCCGATTTTGACCATATTTGGTCATAAGAACCCTTGTATGCACCACTACTCAGGTTGTAAAGCATAATGGGTCAAAGGTCACACAGGGGTCACTAGGGGTCAAAACGTGATTTTCACCTTAAAACGCATTTGCAATTTAGTGAAATGACCTAGGATCGTCAAAATTGGTCCACATATTTCTTTTGACCGTACGCATGTACAAAAGAACGGTTTTTAAAATTAAAAATCATTTGGGGTCACTAGGGGTCAAAATGTAAATTTTACTCCATTCACTCAAAACCCTACTTGTCCGAGGGAAAATGACTGATGATACTCAGAATTGGTCAAAAGATTCCTTTGATCAATGTTCATATAGGGTCCTTCCACACTAAAAGTGACATGTCAAACGAGGTCACTAGAGGTCATTGAACTTTACAGAGGAAAAATATAAGGCATGCTTCGATTTTGACCGGGTTTCTTTTATTTTGTGGGCATTGATAAGACAAGAACAAAAGTCAATCATACCGTTAAGATCAAAGGTCAAAAAAAGGTCACTAGGGGTCAAAATGTACATTTTCACTCCTCGCACTCAAAATACTACTTGTCCAAGAGATAATGACTTATTATTGTCAGAATTAATCAAAAGATTCCTCTTATCCATGTCCATATAGGGTCCTTCTCCACTAAAAGTGACATGTCACACGAGGTCACTAGAGGTCATTGAACTATACAGGTGAAAATCTTAAGACATGCTCCGATTTTGACGGGACTACTTTTTACTTGTGCGCATTGATCAGCCAAGCAAAAAAGTTAATTACAAGTTTTGGGTCAGAGGTCAAGAAAAGGTCACTAGGGGTCAAAACGTGATTTTCACTAAAAACTCATTTGCAATTTAGTGAAATGACCTAGGATCGTCAGAATTGGTCAACATATTCCTTTTGACCGTACGCATGTACAATAGTTCGGTTTTTAAAGGCAAAAAATATTTGGGATCACTAGGGGTCAAAATGTAAATTTTCACTCCATTCACTCAAAATGCTACTTGTCCGAGAGGAAATGACCTATGATTGTCAGAATTAGTCAAAAGATTCCTCTCATCCATGTTCATATAGGGTCCTTCTCCACTAAAAGTGACATGTCACACGGGGTCACTAGAGGTCATTGAACTTTACAGGTGAAAATCTTAAAACATGCTCCGATTTTGACGGGACTACCTTTTTCGTGTGCGCACTGATCAGCCAAGCAAAAAAGTCAATTACAAGTTTTGGGTCAGAGGTCAAGAAAAGGTCACTAGGGGTTCAACTGTATTTATTTACTCCATTTACCACTCGAAGGGTTAACATGTAACACACTCGACTAATATTCGTGATCTCCGATCACAGTCTACGTCTAGTTGTTACTTGGTTCTGTTGTACTTGGATCACTGTCTTTTTCATACGTAAAAAAAGACTCTCCTTTATGGGCCCTTACATAACAGGTAGGCATAAAGGCTCCACACTAGAAACATAAAAAGGCAGTTTTATGAAAGAACATTTTATCTAAAATTGTGTGGCGCTTGGCTTTTACAGAATAGTGTGGGTTGTGGGTGGGCCACCTTAATAATGTTGCGGTGTCCACCAAATACCAAGTGTCATGGAAATCCAAGAATATACATAATGATGGCCAGATCGGTTTAAATAATGATATTTGTATTCCTCCCCCACCCCCAACCTCTGACAAGTGACCTCAGATATGTCACTGCCTGCAACGTGACCAATTGCAGATAGCGGTTCTTCTAGCGCAGCTGGCATTCCACAATAAAAAGAAGACATTAAAGTAGAAACACAAATGAGACACATCAGGGTGAAAGAATATGGGGACCATATGCACAAATACAGGATTACCGAATGCTAGAACATAAAAGAGACCCAAAGGAAAATGTACATTTAAACATAAAATAACATAAAATAAAACAGTACATGAACATAACATAAAATAATATCACTGTCGGTTGAGAGAGTAGGAATTCACCACGTTATTCCTCAGAGATTACGGAATCTGTAGGGAAGAGAATTTTAACCACAACAATTATTAAACACAATCAATTATGTTAAGATAAAACAAATATAATACAAATGTAGGTCAATTATTGTGTACATTAACTTTTTTTCCGGGTGTTATGTGACAAAATTATGCACAAGAGCTGAAATGTCGATCGTATCTTATGCATAAGCTTGAAGGGCGACCGAGTGAATTCAACAAGAATCAACAAATTTAAAATCACTTGTCTGGAAAATTAAAATGAATTTTCCCACATCAATGCTCTCAATATAATTTTTGTGACGTTAAAAGTCAATGGGAAGTTATGATAATCTCGCTTTACTACGCATAGCCAGTCCACCGCAGTTTTACTGTAGCGGGAAAAGGGGGGTGTCAAAAATCGAGTGTTACTTATCTTCGAGTTTCGAGTTTCGAGTCTGATTTTCGAGTTTCGAGTTTCGAGTATCGAGTATCGAGTTTGAAATTTCGAGTTTCGAGTCTCAATTTCGAGTTTCGAGTTTCGAGTATCGAGTATCGAGTTTCAAATTTCGAGTTTCGAGTCTCAATTTCGAGATTCGAGTTTCGAGATTCGAGTATCGAGTTTAAAATTTCGAGTTTCGAGTCTGATTTTCGAGTTTCGAGTTTCGAGTATCGAGTATCGAGTATGAAATTTCGAGTTTCGAGTCTCAATTTCGAGTTTCGAGTTTCGAGTATCGAGTATCGAGTTTGAAATTTCGAGTTTCGAGTCTCAATTTCGAGTTTCGAGTTTCGAGTATCGAGTATCGAGTTTCAAATTTCGAGTTTCGAGTCTCAATTTCGAGTTTCGAGTTTCGAGTATCGAGTATCGAGTTTAAAATTTCGAGTTTCGAGTCTGATTTTCGAGTTTCGAGTTTCGAGTATCGAGTATCGAGTTTGAAATTTCGAGTTTCGAGTCTCAATTTCGAGTTTCGAGTTTCGAGTATCGAGTATCGAGTTTGAAATTTCGAGTTTCGAGTCTCAATTTCGAGTTTCGAGTTTCGAGTATCGAGTATCGAGTTTAAAATTTCGAGTTTCGAGTCTGATTTTCGAGTTTCGAGTCTGATTTTCGAGTTTCGAGTATCGAGTATCGAGTTTGAAATTTCGAGTTTCGAGTCTCAATTTCGAGTTTCGAGTCTGATTTTCGAGTTTCGAGTTTCGAGTATCGAGTATCGAGTTTGAAATTTCGAGTTTCGAGTCTCAATTTCGAGTTTCGAGTTTCGAGTATCGAGTATCGAGTTTAAAATTTCGAGTTTCGAGTCTCATTTTCGAGTTTCGAGTTTCGAGTATCGAGTTTAAAATTTTGAGTTTCGAGTCTTATTTTGAGTTTCGAGTCTTATTTTCGAGTATCGAGTTTCGAGTTTTAAAAAAATGCAATCTTCTGAAATCAAACATAGATTGTTATGAGATTTAATAAAAAATCCCACAACCCCCACTCAATATTTGGACCTGTTTTTTTTAGAGTTTAGAACTTGAATACGAATTTCTTTAAATGAGGTCTTTAGAGGGGTCCAATTATTATTTTTAAAAATGCAGTCTTCTGAAATCAAACATAGATTGTTATGAGATTTAAAACAAAATCCCACAATGCCCCAGTATTGAGCTACCCTAAACTCGATATTTCGAGACCTGTTTTTTCGAGTTTAGAATTGAACACCAATTTCTTTAAATGAGGTCTTTAGAGGGGTCCAATTATTATTTTTAAAAATGCAGTCTTCTGAAATCAAACAGAGATTGTTATGAGATTTAAAACAGAATCCCACAATGCCCCAGTACTGAGCTACTCTAAACTCGATATTTCGAGACCTGTTTTTTCGAGTTTAGAATTTGAACACCAATTTCTTTAAATGAGGTCTTTAGAGAGGTCCAATTATTATTTTAAAAAATGCAGTCTTCTGAAATCAAGCATAGATTGTTATGAGATTTAAAACAAAATCCCACAATGCCCCAGTACTGAGCTACCCTAAACTCGATATTTCGAGACCTGTTTTTTTCGAGTTTGGAATTTGAACACCAATTTCTTGAAATGAGGTCTTTAGAGAGGTCCAATTATTATTTTTAAAAATGCAGTCTTCTGAAATCAAACATAGATTGTTATGAGATTTAAAACAAAATCCCACAATGCCCCAGTACTGAGCTACCCTAAACTCGATATTTCGAGACCTGTTTTTTCGAGTTTGGAATTTGAACACCAATTTCTTTAAATGAGGTCTTTAGAGGGGTCCAATTATTATTTTTTTAAATGCAGTCTTCTGAAATCAAGCATAGATTGTTATGAGATTAAAACAAA
>CM069444.1:24580516-24630516 GCA_035610835.1 Ophiura sarsii
ATTTTTGTTCCTCAAAAAATCATCAGAAGGTCACAATCTGTCCTACTCATTTGTTCATTATCCTTTCATTTTTTATTTGCAAATTTCGTGAGGGGCGTGGATTCGCGAAATTAAATACCTGCGAAACTGACAATTTTGCATTGAAAGTAACATTCAAAATTTCAGATTCGCGAAACTAAATGGCCGCAAAAATAGCAGTAATTACAAATCGCAAAATAAAGTATCCGCAAAATTACAGTATTTATATTAAAGCTCTGCATCCCAAAAAAACACATCTGAATTAATTTTTAATAGACGGCCACTTCTTACTCTAAGTTTACTAATAATAGGCTGAATACTTTTTTGTATTAATTTCTTTCAAAAATTCATACTGTAGGCCTATTTCGTATAAATAAAATCACTTTTAATACTCTTTCAAATGCAGGGCTTTACCCAGCTGATATTAACAATGGGTTCTACTGGACACTTATCACTACTAATCCCCACAAATCCAATTGAAATACAACAAATTATAGGAATTTAAGCAGATTCTGGGTGGCCTTGCTTTAATTTTATAGCTTACAGCAGAAATATTTAATTGTTTGTACTCTTTGCAGCACACAAAGTAACTTATTAAAAGCCGCAAAGAAATATTCTCTATCCATACGGTTTAATGTACAAGTGCTCGGAAACCATGAATAAAAGATATGGCAACATTGCTCAAAACTGTAAAATTACAAAAATATTAGTGCCATGAAAATATTCAACTACATCCAGTATCGTACATTATTTTGCCCTCTGTTTCTGTTATTGAAGAGAGAAAATGAGGGGGTACTTGCACTCAACAGGTGGCTTGTGTGAGGAAATTTAGCTGGCCTAATTTCAGGATTAGACCCGAAACAAGACCTGTTTAGTGACTCACAATCTCTAAACAAGTATTTCAACAA
Source organism: Ophiura sarsii (assembly GCA_035610835.1). NCBI lineage: Eukaryota > Metazoa > Echinodermata > Ophiuroidea > Amphilepidida > Ophiuridae > Ophiura > Ophiura sarsii. The sequence continues at coordinate 24,581,443 of CM069444.1, forward strand.
TGTTTTTCTCCCATTTTCCTGCATTTTTCAATGACAATTATTATTAAACTTTTATGCTTAAAATTCCCATTTCCCATTATTTTTGACACCATTGCATTGGCATAATGTACCTGTACAGTAGAACCTTATAAATACAAACTCTGTTAACACAAAATTCCTGTTAATACAAAGTGTTTTAAAAGTCCCCATCTTATATCTTATATTATTTTTATAACCTGATAACAATAATCGCAAATTCCTGTTGTAACACAAGCTAACATTTGAGGCCCAGGCAATTTTGTGTTAACGAGGTTCCATAGCTGTACTGGTAATCAATCTCTCTCTCTCTGTGAAAAGTATTTTCTCTTTTTTTTTTAACACTTTCCTTTCCACGCAGCTATTAGTTTTACCATTTACAAAACAGATTTTTCCGAAATCTTTCCCAACTTTCAAGGTCTATCTCAAGAATGACTGTACCAATACTAAGCATGTTTGTACTTCTTTAAATGCATTTCTCATGGTGATTCCAAATATGGTGATGAAATTCAATAATTTCGACAAGTTTGAAACATCTTGTTAAATTTTGGAATGTCGTCTACAGACGCCTGCCTCATGGAAAGTATTAAAGAAAGCATCATTTCCCCCTTTAAATATAAGTTGGCCCCCTGGAAAAAGTGGTGTAAGAAACAAAAATTGTACGTTTTAAAATAACGTTAAACATGAGAACATGATGAAAATCAATTTGAATCGTGTAATTTCCGAGTAAATGTGTCATCTAGTCGAAAGTGTCCCTTTTTTACTTACAATGTCTTGTTTTACCAAACAATGGCCATGTATAAGAGAGATCCATGTACCATTATGACTGAACATGTTTGCTGGCGCGGCTGAAAACGTCTAGAATTCTGCTACTGATAATGTTTACAAATTTTTTGAGTTGAGTTTATTCCTGATCCCTGTACTTTCCACACTTCATAAAGGCTTATTGCATTCAATTAAACATACCGTAAAACCACTTAATTTTCGTGAGGGATTTAATTTCGCGGATTTCTTGAGGTATGTGGATTCGCCAAATTAAATACCCGCGAAACTGACAATTTTGCATTGAAAGTAACAGTAAAACTTCCAGTTTCGCAAAATTAAATGCCCAATAAAAATAGCAGTAATAATAAATTCGCGAAATAAAGTATCCGCAAAATAATAGTGTTTTACAGTACCAACATTTGTCAATGTTGTGTTTGATGCGTGATCAAACAATCTGTCATGAAACATCGCGATTGCAGACAAAAATAAAGAGGATTTTGTAAGATGTGCAAAAAGGGGAAATACAAGGCGATTTCAAAGAGTGAAAATGCAGGAATGAACATATTGGTAGGCCTATAGATGTACAGAAATAGATGCCTTTTGCATGCTTGAAAACATTGATTTTGAAACTCACTTTGAAGAAGAAAAAAAGATGAGAGAGAGAGAGAGAAAGAGAAAATCCTAATATAGTGATTTTTACTAGCATTGACAAGGGGCTATACATCCAGGCGCATTATTTACAGCAAAGAAAGATAGGGAACAGTTGCATACTTTGAAAATTGATTTAAGTCATTCTGTGATTAAAAAGTACAGTGAAACCTTCGGTTTTTTACTGCCTTGAAGATGATGAACATCAATCTCAAATATGGCAGCAGCTGATATTTTCATGCGGGTTTCTTTGCACGGATTTTGCGGATAAAAATAAACATCCATCTGCGAAATTGATCAACCCATGAGAATTGCTGTATGTTGTCTAATATTGCAGATATTTAAAGCTGCAAAATTAACACCCTGTGAAATTGTCAATGATACTGCGAAAATATCTATTTTTGTGAAAAAATTGACACTTACACACAGCAGTGATGCGTAACCAGCCAACCAGCCTTTAGCTGCAATAGTGCAAAATCAAGTTCATTATGTAAAATTCATTTCGTGATCTGACAATTCAAAAATCCTATTACTTACGGGCAACAACTGCCCACACCAGCCCTTTAAAGGCCCAGACTGACCCAATTTGAGGGTTTTCAGAATGCTTCTTCCGAAGAAACGAAACACACAGGTGCATATATTTAACAAAATGCAAAATTATTCAAAACTGACTTATGTGAGCGATTCTGAATGTGAGCGATTACGTGCAGACAAACAACCGCCTCACTTCATGTATTATTTTCCATTTGAAAAAGAAATGAACTATTGATTGCCACAAGACAGACAATTAATTAAAAGCCTACCAGCAGGCTCTGGTGAAGGAATCTATATTTCCTAAAGCGACTTACAGATTATTGAGCAATGATAAATAGCCAAAAAGAAAACAGTTTGTTTCAGTGTTCATCAAAGTTTGATTAATTTCACAACAATATTATAAACAAATTCCCTGTAGCTACATGTAGCAACAGATTTAGCAATGATAGGAGGAAATGTGAATGTAATTTCATCTATATTTGATCAGCCTCTTTATGCACTTATCAATTGCATCCCCGGGGGACCCGGGGATAGCGGGGATTAGGGCCGGGACGTACAAATTGCCCATGTGACGTCCCGGGTACAATCGTGTCGCCGCTACAGTCCCGGCCCCCCTTGGCCGGGACAAAGTGTACAGTCCCGGCCACCCATTTCCAGGACAAAGTATTCACCCGGCTACAGTCCCAAGGTCGCTTATTTCTTTCTGCAACCATAACGGAATGCATTTTTATGTGTTCCTTATATGTTATTAGGCTTATTTCGTCAAGCGCATCGCATCTCTATAGCTTATTTATAGCAAGCGCCCGGGGGTACATTTGTGTACCTTAGCGTACGTCCCCGCTACACGCACCGGCTAGCGGGGGCACAGTTTGTACGTCCGCGTACACCCCCCCCCCCCCCCCCCCCCCCCCCCGCATAGCCGGGCATCATTTTTTGTACACTTGTGTACGGTCCCCGCCTGATGCCCCGGGTCCCGGGCTTGCAATTGATAAGTGCATTATAGCAGCGAATGAATACTGAATGACGCGAGCATGCGTGAAGGCAACAAGCGCACTGTGCATCATATGCGTGCCTTGTGCGTGCGGCCAAAATAGTGTGCGTATGACCATAATCACACGAGTACACTTGGATTACTTTTGCAGGCAGAGAGATACAAACCGAATATTTCTCACCAATGTGGAACTGATTGAACCTTATAGAAATATTGATTTCTTTCAATTTTGGCAATTACTTTAGATAGACAAGTTTGAATAACAAATCTGTAAAATCCTGCATAACATCCATCCCTATCCCCATTTTAACTGTCTGACACATAGCATCCAGCTACTTTCAACCAATCACATCAAGCTCAATCAGACACACCCACTTATTAATCCCACCACCAATCAGGGCTCAAATTAATCCTAGATGATGCCCTCAATTTCTGGCTGTTTTTACTCCATTCAAAAGTACATATATAATCGCCTTGGAGAAAGTTAGTGCCCCTTTCAAATTGCCTTAAATTGCATGCCATCTTCATTTCTTATTTTGAGGCCTGCCGCCAATCCCTTCTATGCCTTTACTATCTTCTAATACAATTTAATGAAGAAAATTAAACATTTTAACTCCTATATTTCAATGAAATGAAATTTGTCATAATATCGAAAGGGCGTCTCAATTTGATTTTAGGAATGTATCCAGAGGTTCATAAAGAAGTCAGAAGTTAAAGGCAACTACAAACACGGATGGTATTGATACCCAAGGACCAAGTTAGATCACACAATTTGGGTCAAGTATAATCCTTATTCCCTAAGCAAGAAAGTTGATAAGTGAATAGCATTATAATAAGGCCACAAAATAATAAAACATGTTGGTCTTACATGGGGAAAAACAAAGAATGGTCAGTATCATGTATCTTGTGTAAGATTGGCCAAGATAAAAGTATATGCAGCTGTACCATTGCAATTCTCCACTCATCTGCCTCAGCGCAGTGACGTCAGAATATATTTCAGTAATTAATGCAGCATACGTACTATAGGATGCCAGGATTCTTCTTTAATCGCATAACAGGACATACTCCATTGCTTTACAGACTGGATCTGGAAATAAGCTGCAATAACATGAATGCTCTAATAACACTTTTCATGCAGATTTTTTTTAGGCGCAATTTGTTGTTGTTATGTTGCCCTCGGCCGCCCGCTCGTCAGATTTAGGCCGCTCCAATTTTTTTTGTTCGATTTTTTGTTCTTCTTTTTTCAGGTTTTAATTTTTTCTTTTATCAGATTTTTAAAATATTTTTAACAGTTTAAATAGCATTGAATATTAAGCTAAGTGTTTATAACATATATGTGCGACTCTTTGTGTGATTTCAACTTCTTGTTGGCTGAACTTTGAGCTTCCACTGGTATAAGAAGAAGAAAAAATGCCGCCCGCCTGAGAGCTGTGGAGGACAACATAAAATAATAAAAATTGGCCTTTTTTAATATCATGCCTGAACAGTGGAATCAATTCATCAATGTATCAAGAGTGGGGCCTTTTAATTCAGCAAAGTAGAATGGAGCATTATTTTTCAATATTATAAATCTTGCCTATTTTTGTACCGGTCAAACTGTATCTCACCTGAAATTGACCTCATAATCACCTACCTGACTTCCTTAACAAATATTTACTGATATCCACATAACAAAATTCTTGTCTTGTATATTTTTGTAAGGGTTCTATAGGTACTAGGGCCCCTGAGTTAGATGAATATGATGCATGGTCTGCAATGTAGGTCAAGCCTTGCAGAGAAAGTGGGAGATCTAAACCAGTTTTAGATTTGCCGGCAAAGCTTTGCCGCCACCGCTATCATAGACAACTAGTGTTATCGAATCAAATAATCAATGGCTAACCTATTCCAGTGAAACATGAAACAGGTTTCAGTTGGTCATTCTCAATCAGGCTGAGTTGAGGACACAAGACATTCCTTAGTTGAGACCAATTGAATTTCATATAGGCCTAGGGTGTTTTATACAAGAATACTCTTATTACAATACAGTGTGCACTAAAAAAGGGATGTGCAACCAAAGACTGTCTTTGGTGCAACACAAATAAAAATACAATTTGCTGCTGGATACCAACAGACATCACAAGTTTAGAACCAGTTTAAAATATCAGCATCTCTATAAAATAATAAAATGCTCCACCTCATGTCAGTGGCTGGGAAAGATGAATATTGAGACATATTCCAATAAAAAATGATCTATACGGGTTGCCCATTCCAACAAAATGTAGAACCAGCCACAATCGGTCGATTTTTCAAATTGTGGTGCTGTTTATATTTCGAAGTTTATATTTCGAATTTTATGGTATATGATAAAAACTGGTGGGTGGGTGTGGGTGACCTAAGTACAACCTCCACACCCTCCTCACCCTCTTCTTGATTCCATTTCTGACCTCCACATATGCCTATTTATTCAAACTGAAATTGAAATATATCAGACTTCGTATTTAGTAATAGCTTATTATAGCCTACAAGATAATAACCAGAGGTTAAAATACTTTTTGAGCTATAAAGGCTATTCTGAGCAAATTCTGCCAAAAATCTCCCCATACATTTTACGGCCATAGGCCAACATTTTCTCAGGGGGCTATTTTGTGGAAACTGGGGGCTAATCGCCCTTCGCCCCTGTGTATTTTGAGCCCTGATAATAACATGTAAACAACACATTACATCATTCATAAACATGTTCAGCTACACATATTCAAGTTTACCCTGCTAATTATAACTGCCCTTCCCTCTCTCTGCCAATGTATTTGTACATACACAATTAATATTGACTGATGAATAAACAATACTATATTGACTTATGATATTGTATGTCAACTAATCGTTCTGCTTTTATTATTTGACTTAGATAACTCATTTGCCCTTTACATCCTTTTGCGTGCATTGTGTGCGTATCATGCACATACTCCATGCCCGGGGGTGAGGTTACGGGGATTTGTCGCCAAATAGGGTCCCATTTTTCACCCTCTGATAAATGGATGACCCCTTTTCGAAGCCATTTTTGGTAAATGTATGGGTCTAAAATCCTTGATTATGCTGTTGTTCACCGAAATTTTAGCAAAATCTGTCAAATATATAGGAAACTTATGGGTTCCGGTTAACATATGGGTCCATTTCCCTCCGAAAATCGGTAAATGTTTGGGTTAATTTTCATTTTGCTGGTGGCACATATCCCTACACACAAAAATTGTGAGTACCTCTCCCTTCCCCCGGATTCCATGTGCTGTAGCTAGCATGGATGTATCACATGCATGTACGTATAAACATAAACATATCATACAAATAAACAAGGACAGTCCCTGTATAAACCAGAGATGGTTTAAAACAGTTGAATACTGTAATGAAGGCTATAACTGCAACATTACAGGGCTCAAATTATCAAAGGCATCGAGTTGCCTTGATGCCCGGGGGGGGGGGGGGGGGGCACTGACATTTGAAAAGGGTATAGGTATGTGCCGCGCTGAAGACCCCCTTTTTCACCCTCTGCTGCTAGTTCTTATGACCCCCCTTCTGAGCCTGCATCAGTTCTTAAGACCCCAATTTTATTGAAAATTCAAGAATCGCGAAATTTTGCGTTCCAAAGCCCCAATTTAGTGTTCCAAAGCCCTAATTCTTCGAAAAATTTGCGTTCTTAAACCAAAATAAATCGAAAATTGAACTATAGGCCAGTTCTCAAGAACTATTTTTTGGGAAACAAATCGGTTCCTAAGACCCTATTTTTCGTCATAAAATCCACTCAGTTCAGTTCTGTAGCCCCCATTTTTGAGACCCTGGGCGGCACACCCCTACCCAAAAAAAAGTTGAGTGCCCCCCGGGCCTTGATGCCCTCAATGTCTGGCTGTTTTCACCTCATTCAAAAGTACATTATTGCTTTGGAGAGATTTGATGCCCTTTTCAAATTGCCTTAAATTGCATGCCCTCTCCATTTCTTAATTTGAGGCTTGGCAACATATCCTGTCAACCAGTAATTTGTGGTTCCGTAACATGACATTCTGTGACATCGGTGTAATCTCGTTCAACTAAAAGGTTGTTGATGATGTTTTGGATGCAGAAATATTTGATATTTATTGCTAATCGTGCTGATTGGCTACAAGAACACATAGGCGAAATGGCCGTTGGTCAAGATATAGCATGGAGTGAAATTTGATTTTAGCATGTTAAATTATTACCAATGATATCGTAACCTTTTAATTAGGACTTTAGAGTTTTGAATCACTTAAATGTGACGTGTTCTACCAAAACCACACGGAATTGGGCAGAGCTCCAAACTGAGAAATAGCCCAAACCATACTTGGGGGTGATTTTTTTGAGTTTCTGGTAAATAATTAATCTTCAGGGTGTTTATAACAATCTTGTGAAAGATTCAGATTAAAAAGTCATCCTAAATATATGTTTCAGTGATTTAAAAAAACCTAGTTCTAGTAAAAAGCCTAGTTCTAGTCACTTTAAAGGGCGATATCTCAGTTTCGTAAAAGACAAACTTGAAATGATGTAACTCCGCTTGGGAAGTCCGATTAAAAAAAGAGAGGTACCACTGTAAAGCTGAAGATCTCTAGTTTAATAATCAATTACTAACTACATTTTGATATCTTGCCTAATTGTGTCTGGTTTCGGTAGAACACGTCACAAATTGTGAGTTGAATCATAGATCCTTGGGAAGATCTCAAGGATCAATCTCAAGGATCAATGGTTGAATGTCTAACTAAAAGCTTGATAGAAAACCGGACCTACCAATGTTCTTCCGTTAACGAAATGAGCCAACTTGTATCTATATTCCATAATGCTTCCTTAATCAAACTTGCATCTGAGATTTTCAGTAAATTCACAAAGCACCACTGAAATATTAATTCCACAATATATCCACAGGTTTGACCGTTGTATGTAGCAAGTATGATAACACTGTAGTCGAATGAGGTACTTTAGTGGACAGAATGTTCAATGAAACAGGATGGTCAGAGACAGATTACGATCATTGGACAAAGCGAAGAGAAACGGTCAAAAGCAAAGTTCAGAATTGATGCGATCTGACCAAACCACCAAATCTAACTGGACGATCTTGTTGCAGAGATGTACATATTATCAGTGTTACTAGTATTATATAGGCCTGAGTTGACCCTCCGTAACTTTATGATACAAAATACAAATACATATTTAATTAGACTTTGTCTCTTTCAATAAATAATACTATTGATATGATATGTGGTGTTGACTGAGGAAGGGCATGTCCTTTAACTAAACAACAACAATCAATCTCATACCTAGAGAATCAGTACAATCTGATGCATGTAAACATTACTCTGAACTTTGCCTTGTTTGATATTTGGGTATCAAATACCAGTATGCAAAGGTCACTTGCATACAAATCAGTATAGTTCATTGGACCATAAACAATATTCTATTGTTTATGATTGGACATTGTCCATTGGATGGAATGATAATCTAATCCCTACACAAATTTCCCAATTCCAGGAGTGGTTACAAACACTCTAATGCACTTATCAATTGCAGTCCCGGCCCCGGGGGACCCGGGGCATGGCGGGGACTACGCGGGGACCGTACGCCAACGTACAAAAAACATGGCCCGGCTATGCGGGGACGTATACCCGGGGCGTACAAAACGTGCCCCCGCTAGCCGGGGCGTGTAGCCGGGGCATAGCGGGGACGTACATTACTGAAAAAATAGGCCGGGCATTGTAGCGGGGGCGTACGCTAGGGTACACAAATGTACACCCGGGGCATAGCCGGGGCGTACACATACATAGCGGGGACGTACGCTAAGGTACAAAAAATGTACACCCCGGGGTATAGCCGGGGTGTAAAAACCGTGTACGCACACATAGCGGGGATGTACGCTACGGTACATATCATCCACACCGGTGCATAGAGATATAAAATACAGACATGCACTATATTAAACTTTAAAATTAGTCACCTCGATTGATCAATGCCTGGATTTTCACTACCATGACTACGGTAAACTTAGTACAATTTGACCATATAGTGCTTTTGCCTGGAATAATGTACACGGTAGGGCCCGGACAGATAGACAACACCTACCTACTTGCAGGCCCGTAAGTCAGGGAGGGGGAGCCCCCACCCTCAATTCCCCCTCCCAAGTCCCCAAGAAGGTCCAAAATACCCTCCCAAGTCAATTAGCTAGATCAATCATCATGTTTTCGGTTCATTTTTAAAACTTAAATAGGCCTACTGTTTGTTCATAATAAATAAATTGGATCAAAACTTTCCAATGTTGCCATTGGGTACGATTTGTATTGTATAATTTAAAACTATTCACAAAACCATAGAAGTCAACGGTAAATCATGAAACCGTGTAACATAATAACGATTCGCTAATATTGGCCCGGCTGTCTGAGGCCGGGCGTAGCCGGGGCGTACACTATGCCCCGGCTATGGGGGCCGGGACCGTACGCCGTCGTACACTTGGTCCCGGCTATGGGGGGCCGGGACCGTACGCCGGCGTACACTTTGTCCCGGCCATGGGGGACCGGGACTGTAGCGGGGGCGTACAAAAAGTGGTGCCCCGCCCTGCGGGGACCGTACACGACTGTAGCCGGGACGTCACATCGGCAATTTGTACGTCCCGGCCCTAATCCCCGCTATCCCCGGGTCCCCCGGGCCCGGGGCTGCAATTGATAAGTGCATAATTGTGTGTGATGTGCTGGCACATAATCTGTATGTTTGGAATTTGGTGGATGTAGTTTAGGAAGTACCACATCCTTATTGCAATAAAGTGTGTTGACCTTAGGATATAGATAGGGATTTGTTCCCTTTCGTAATTTTCACCATTTTTCTTTTGGTATATAAAACTGCACTTTAAAATATGTATTTTTTGAATAATTCATACTTTATTTTCTAATATAAACTTACCATAAAAATAGATTAGAAACCAACTATTACTGGTAGATAAAAGCTAATCCTACATCACTGATTTTTGACAATATCGATGTAATCATTATTACAATAAACTTGAAGTTACTCAATTTCCTTGCATTTGAATTGCTTTCTTAACAATGTATTGTCCGCTTCCGATTTCCCAATAGTATTCCCTAATCACAGACAAAAGAATCATTAACTAATTTCTTATTCAACTCAAACTTGAGTACATCAAGGTTGCCCGAACAAGTCCTTTTTTAAAGGAATTTGTATTTCTTTTGGTATATAAAACTGCACTTAAAATCTTTCTTTAAATAGAAATTCATACATGGCCTATGAGCCTAGACCATTTCAAATTGAGATCGGACAAGTTTTAAATACTGAGTCATCAAATTGGTGCTTGACATCATTTTGGTTCCAACTGAATAACCATGAAGGTGCAGATGTTCAGAACCAACAAGTCTCTTGAACCTGATTTTCAATCAATTTGTAAAGAAAATGTCTCTTTGAAAAAATAGTTATTGAAAATGCATGATCAATTAATTGAGTTTACATTTAAGGAGGTTACCTCCAAAAATCCGCATTTGCATCTGTCAACTCACAAATTCAGCAAACTCACACATTTCAACTCATCTTTGTAACTCGTAATAGGCAGAACTTGAACTCAACAATACACATACTCAGAGATTTAACTTGCAACTTACACTTGCATTGGCCACAAAAATCATTCATCTGAAATTAATTGTGCGTTAACAATGATTTTTCTATAAATAAAAATTATACAAAATAGGAATAAATGGGCAAGGCACACTGGCACATCTTATAGTTTCCCTTTGAACCTTGCTTAGGCCAAATTAAATTAATTGTTTGTCCCAAAGCTCCTCTGCTGTTGTAAAACTAATGCGGAATGCGGGGTTTTTTTCAAGTTTTTTTTTATTTATTTTTTAAATATAAAATATTGAAATCCTTGTAAAAGTGAACTTTTGTATTTAAGATGATGTGATCAATGAAAATCTGAAAAATTTGTGAAATTTTGGGATTTTTTTTTTTTTTGAAAAAAAAAGGGAAAACAAAGTTTTTTTCAGATTTTTGTTTTTCTAATGCGCATCAATAAACTAACGCGCGCGGGAGCTTTGAGACAAAAGATTTTTTTAATTTGGCCTTACATCAATTTCTATATCGATGTGGGAATGCAAGACCTTCGTACGTGACAATTTAGTCATTTTGCAGGGGAACCATTTTTGTATTCAATTTGGTACCTTAATTATTGTTTTAATTTATTTGATTGAAAATAAATTAATTCCAAATTCGAGACTGGTAAAATGGCTTAAAATGTGTGGTTTTGATATTTTCATAACGAATAACTCAATTTGCCCGAAAACGTCACTTTCATACGGTACACAGGTATGTGTGTCACCCTAACCCAAAGGTATTTGGGGAGCTGCATTGAAAAATGGTGGATGTTACAATCTAACTGCGGATAGGTTTGCGCTAGAAATTGGCAGCACCCTAGTTGATGCGACATGATTCTGATGATTCACCAGCAGCAAAATCACAGCGCTTTGAGCCATTTGGAAAAGGCGCTATATAAATACTGATTATTATTATTATTATTATTATTATTATTAATGGGCCCTTTTTTTGCAAAAATGCCCTAAACAAATTGCAGTTCAGATCACCTTCTTCAGGGGCAGCTTAACAAATAGCGGGTCAACAAATTACAGCCAGTTCATTCAACATGATGAGTCTGGAATAACACCTCATATTAGCCAACAAAGCAAATGTAAAGTCCAAAAGATGGAGTTAATCTATCAATTTTTTATTCTAACAATGTCTCTCATTGGTGCAATAAGTGATGTATCCATCTTTCTGACCAATCGGCAGGCAGTTCTCAGGGGGTTAAGATACTTGTTGTCATTATCAATCCAAGTTGCATTAGATAGCATTGATCAGTGCATACAATTGAAATTAAAGCAATGCATTGTGGGAACTGCAAGACACCTTTGTCTCAGTAAACCCATGTCCATTGACCTATATTTAGCTGAAAGTGCAAAACACATCAAAGTTACATTTTTTTTCATTGTCTGTCATTTTGGTTTCAATTTCGAAAATGTCAAAAATGCAAACCGCACTTCAAAATGGAGCGATCACATAAGGCAAACAACAAAAAATGTTGTGTTGCCCTCAAGTGCCAAAAATATTGAAGTCGGGTCGGTCGGTCGATTTTTCTCTTGTTTTTTCTTTTTGCTGACAAATATTACTGACAGACCGTGGTTCATGTAAAGACAAAATTGGTAAATGTCAATTTGACTAATGCTTCTAGGGTGATAATAGTTTAAAAGCAATTTATTCAAGCAAACTTATTCATTTCCAAGTAGAAAATAGTAATATTTTGACAAATTTGGTCAAACTTAAATCTTGAAGAGAAAAAAATTAAAATGTGACCCTGATTTTTGAGATTTTAGGGTCTGTCGCTGAGGACAACACATCTTTTTTTTGGCCTAAAGTAAATAAACATACACTCCAATCAAATAAATATTCCTATTAATATCAATTCACACACGTTATGAATTAATCCAATGATTTCTGGATTGACATGAAATGTAATCGCTTCTCGCTTACATTTCCCCGTTGTGATTAGTTATTTAACAATCGCGTAGGTGTAGACGCGTGCATGTTTGCATACTACAAGTTGCTGGCGTGTGGGAGTGTTATACACGCGTGTAAACGAATATACTTACATGGATAGCTTAAGCGACATTGATTTTTAGCCTTTTAGTGAACCATTTGCTCAAAAATAGAAATGTGTGAGTAAAAATGTGTAAGTTTAGGTAAATAGAAAGATATAAATTTATCTTCAGCAAAATTTGACAGAAAAAGTAAAAGTTATGCACACTGGAATAACCATTTTGCAGTCAGCATGTACAATCTGAAGAATGCAGAGTGCAGAACACCATAATTGGCCTTTATTAACTTACAAATAACTTATTGTGTAAAATTACCGAATAATATAATACAAATAACTGAATAAATAAATCCGGTATACTGCATTCTGCAATCCAGTTTTCTTGCATCATGCATATTGCACATGCCGTTTTGCAGAGGGCTGGCTGACTTTGTAAATGATGCATTCTTCAATGTATTGACACAATTATTTTCCGGTGCATGATTGTGATATGAATAATACTCTGTAATAAGCCATGTTATGCTCTATTTGTGATCAATCGTGACCCAGAATCAGTATCATTGTTTGCTACACACACATTGGGGAGATATTTCAATCAAAGTTTCCCCCATTTTGCCTGCCACATTGCTCATTCCGAGCTAGAACAATATGACGGAATGCTGCATTGTCACATCATAGTTTTCGCATAATTGTGAGGAAGGGGAAATGAGCATTAGAGATTATTGACTTTGTGTTACCATTTTTATGGCTACGGTAATGCATCTATGGTAATGCATCTTTACGGTTATATCAAGAAATTGTTCACTTTCTATAATCAAGTTGAAGTGTTCTTGAAATGTCTTGATCTTTATTTTACGAAAGAAAGCCTTTGCTTCGGTTTTCCTCAATAACCTCTTGATGAATTAATGCACTCAACAATTGCAAACCTAAGCTTCACCGCCATGTCTTAAAGGGGCATTGAGAGATTGCCAAGAAAAAGGAAATTTGGAAAAAATGAATTGTTTCAATGGATAAGGTACGAAAGAACCCAGAAGTGTAATGATTTATGGGAAAACAGTTGAATGATGACACTAGATTGTAATTTGGTTGATGCAATTTATGTGGAGAGTATGCTGATAATTGTGATTTGATGTACATCGAAATTACCAAATCGTGACATTTTACATGATAGCCGGCGAATGAAGGTAAACGGTTTCAGATGGTAGTTAGTATATGCCTTGGTATTACGTAGGTGCAAAAACTGATTTCCAGAAAAGTTGAGGGGGCATTCCCATACGTATCTCTCAGTGCCCCTTTAAGAACAGGGGAAACACTGAGCTCTTAACACCTCTAGTTCAATCAGTTCCAAAATTAGCAAGCAGGCTCCTAAACAGCAGCGAATTAATAAAGAAAAGCGTGGATGCGAATAAGGCTCGCATGATGCAACAGGATCACATGTGTGACGCGTGCGGATGCCAAAATAGAGGGTGTACGCTTGGATTACCTTTGCGCGCAGAGAGATAATGAACGTATATTTCTCGCTAATTTGGAAACGACTAAACAAAGTCAAGTCAAGTCAATCAAGTTCATCAAGTTCCTGCTATGTAGTATTGCAATGACAAGTGCGTAACAACACTGTGCCAAATAAACAGGGCGGGCTTTGCTCCGGCTACATTGAAGGGATTTAGCTGGATTGAATGATTGAATTTAAAACATTGGCATCAATTCAACATACCTGTGGTTAAAAGAAATTTGCAAGAATGTTACCTAAGTCTAATTTGTTGTAAATTGCCATCAAAAGATAATATTTACAAATACCTTAATCACAAGTTTATTCAGCAATAATAAGCATTCAAGCATTCAATAAGTATAGGGTTCATCACAACTATAGTTAAGTCAGTTCCAAATTGGCGAAACCTGTTAACAGCAGGGAATGAATTCAGAAGAGCGTGGCGCGCAAAACGCTCAAATAGCGCACAAATTCACAGTGTCATTGTATACGTGACGCCAAAAACTCGTTTGTATGCTTGGATTACTTTTGCGCGCGAATAGATAAAAACGAATATTTCTCGCCAATTTGGAACTGATTGAACTATAGAAGGTTATTCCTAAGTTGCGTTCACACCTGGTTTTACCTCCTGTATGATACCATAGGCCTATTGAAGGCCTAAATTGTGATGTGATGCTTTATTAGAATAGAGGGGAAATATTTCGACTCCCTTTCCCTTTGAAGTAGGTCGCGATGCATTACGTGAATGAATGCTGATATTCTACCTTTGCCTTTGTATACAGTATACATACACCACTACAGTTTAATTAATAATTGAACGAACCATTGTGAAATAGCGTACTGCGTTAACAAGTCCAAGCGGCGTGTTGAGCCCGAAAATACGCAGAAATTTCTGCACTGTCACTACCGCTACGTTAATCGCGTATCTCGTAGCTGCGTATATACGCTAGTGGAAACTTGGGTAACTTATACAAGCAGCAGAAGCAGGGCTAATTAACCTCATCATAGACTCATCATCGACTCATCATGCAATCATTTGAAAATGAAAAGAAACGCATCTAGAAAGGCCTATAAACCTTTCCCACATAACAACAGGCCCCTACGATTTTGGTTCCAACAAATAACGATTTGAAATCGACCTAATCTCTATTTAACTCAACAACAAAATCTCCAATCATTTACTATTTTTACAGCTCAAAAGCTAACCGCATTTATTGAATTCAATTAAATAAATACTTTCCATTCCTTCCTTTAAATATAGTGTAACCAGGCTGTAAGATTGATCCTAGATCCACAGCCAAAGGCAACAAACTTTTACACAAGGTTACATTGTATTAAACACATTGTCAGGTTCAGTGACCTTAAATATTGGCCTACAATGTTGATGAATCATAGCAATATATAGGGTGTCTGAAAAAAACCCGGTAATTTCCGTGCCCATCCGTGACGCAGAGAGGAGCTAGAGAAAGCGAGTCTCTCACACAGCGTGGAATCAAAGCTGATACGCCTCACCTTTGACTCATACACCTTTAAAACATAGACTTGGGTTGGGTGGAAGAAGCAGGCACAGAGCTGAGCTGGTAGAGAGAAAAAACGGGGGTGGGGGGGGGGCGTACTCGGAAACTTTTTTGGTAGGGATGTGCCGCCAGCAAAAAGGAAAATTGACCTAAACATTTACCAATTTGGGGGGTGGGGGGGGGGGGGGGAAATGAACCCATATATTTACCAGAGACCCATGATAATTGTCCTACATATTTGACCGATTTTGCTAAAATGTCTGTGACAAGCAGCAAATTAAAGGATTTTAGAACAATAAATGTACCAAAAATGGCTATGAAAAGAGGTAATCCATTAACCAGACGGGTGAAAAATGGGACCCTATTTGGCAGCACATCCCTGTGACCTCACTTGAACAATTGATGGGGGTAAGGGATTTGGGCAGAAGAAATGTTGCAGGAAATCTCAAATTTACTTAAACCAACTAATTTTTGAAAATTGGGACAGAAGATAAGATTTCTTACAAAAGGGGACCATCTTGAGATGCATGCCTTACATGTGAGTATTTACCCCTACTCCCTCCTAGATATTTTGTTATTGAAAGACCCATAACATTCCTGAACAAAGGAGGAATTACAATGCAACACTAAGTCTGACTCCAATACTCGCAATAGGCCTGCGATGTCAAATGAATGTAGCCTATATAATAAACGAAGAATCTAAATGCAACATAAGTTTGGCTCACCAAAAATATGTGTAGGTTAATACCGGCTAAGCAGGCTTTAATAAATTCCAATGCCTCAAATACCACTACCAACTCATTGCCAATACTAGGAAATAATGACACAGCACAATACATCCTAGGTGGAGAAATGCCAACTTTCTATATCGTTTTTTGATGTTAACAATTTCCACGCGGCAGGCGTCTGCAGACAACATTCAAAAATTCACAAAATGTTTTAAAAATGTCAAAATTATTAAATTTCATTGCCATATTTGGAATCACCATGAGAAATGCATTGAAATAAGTACAAACATGCCTATAGTCGATTCGCAGACATTGGCCGATTTTAGCGATTTACCATTTCAGTAAAGAGGTAACAGAAGCAAAAGAGGGGGAGGCACTCGAATTTAATCGTAATATGCAAGGTTAATACCGTGTCTTCGTGTGCATGTACTAATGTGATGTAGTCACCACTATATGTACCTAGTGACAGGGAACTTGCGGTTGGATTATCGGCATAACGATAAAGAAATGTATTGTTATACAGATAAATTGATAAAGGTATTCAGGTGGTCTCATAGCCAAAAATACTTAAAGTAACGTTTACAATCCGTATCTTGGTTGATATAACTATTTAATTAGGACAAATGGTTTTGTACCTAGGTATATACAAAAATGATTATTGAATTATTTTCCGGTTTTTTCTCGCAAATAAATACGTAGAACTGTTATTTTCATTTTAATGTTTCCTTTATTCCACGTGCATAATAAAAACGTAAAATAATAAAAAGTATCCACTAAATTATGAATTAAAATGACATACATAATATTTTTCTTTCGAAACCTGTATACGGTCGATGATGGTCGATTTGTTTTTATTGTGGTAACCGCTTCCAAAGGAACACATTTGAAGCTGCTGGATTAAGTTTTTGGTTGTCATGATTGTAAAGCTATGATCAGCCCTATTCATAAAGCCACACTATCATGAATAGCATTTGATTATGGAGCGCAAATAATCATGATAATAAACATCTATAAAAGTACCGCTATTTCATCATTGGTCAAAATGGGTTCCTCTAAACGCCCAATGGACGAGGTCCAAAATCGATACCGATGCGCCAGAGTTTATGAATCTACTATAGTACTTGTTCAGTAATCCTTGAGATAGACTTTGAAAATTGGGAAACGTTTCTGAAAAATCTATTTTGTATAGTAAAACTTACAGTCACCTTGAAAGTGTTATCATTGTCAGTCAAATTAGTGGCATATGAAAAATACACTATTGTAAAATACATGTTGCATACTGCATGCTGCATGATACACATTTCCCAAAAGTTCTGACCAAAGACACCATAGGGTATAATATGGTTCTGCCTAATTCTATGACTTTAACGGATCCAAATATGCAATTGTCGCATTTATGGTGCATGCAATATGCATTTGTATGTAGAGGTCTACCAAAAATACAATGCATATTGTATATTTACATACATGCGATGATGATTTCATTCTCCCAAGCTATGCAACTGCTGCATAGTGCATGCAATTTGCATTTAGATCTGTTCTGCATAATTATCACATAGGAGATGGGGAAACTGCTTGCTGAGATAAATTGTTAATCCATACCAGAATAATTGAGTGGTTCTCCCCTAAATGCGGGAAACTACAACACAACACATGATTTAATGGCAGCGTTAGATACATAAATTCCTGATACAATAACGTAGAGTTTATTTTGTATAATATATATTCCTGATACATATTTCATTGATTGATTTCTTATAATATACAAATTTATACAAAGTAAGCCATACAATCAATGCCTTGCTCATTCCTTGATGATGCGGGTCGGTCCTTATCACAAAGTAGTAGCATTACCAGTGTACCCGCAATCTGATATCCCCAGTACATGGGTATATTAATTGACCGAATGATATGTTGGTAAACATAACCGATAGGTAACATAATCCCTAGACAGAGCGTTAGAGATCCGAGCGTGAGCTATTTACGGGTCGGGCAAGAAAACATTGGCTAATACGCAGCAGATAGCTCATTAGAGAAAATGGCCATGTTTGCTTTATATTCACAGATGGATATTGCCACTCAGCATTTGTCAGCAAATTGTCTGCTGTTTGAAAATATTTAGCCATGAAATGGTTAAATCCTTTCAGTAGAGTTTGACAAATATTATTTTATTGAATGTAAAATAAATAATTTGTAACAGGAAAAATCCTATTATGTTTATCAAAGAATTAAATTAATCGAAAAAAATATGACCTTTACAATCGATCAAATAATTATAGTAAATGGGCCATCATATCAGAAGGCAAACCTACGTTTTGTCCACGTACAAAAGAAAATGTGAGTTTATTAACATTATCTGTCTGACTTTTTATTTTATGAGGTTTTTTAGGGGGGGGGGCATTTTTTTGGCCCACCCAGGCCAATGGACTCCGCTTTTTGGAAAATTAAATTATAAATTTAAAGACCTACTTTTTGGAAAATTAAATAAATATTTGTCATCAAAAGGTTGGACCCAAAGACCTTGTTCTAGAGCAATTTAATTTTCTATCACCCGAAGACTCATATTTTCGCATAGTCTCTCTCACAAAATGACCACGGGATTGAAAGTACAACCCTTACACCTTTTTCATTTCATACATGAATCCCAACCCCCTCCCCCACCGGATTTAACCTGAAACTTTAATACAGATACACATCTATTTACCAATCTCTGACTATTACTAATCCAGTGTATACCTTTATTCCGTAATAATAAGAGCAATTCAAATCATGTCTTGGCCAGTTCACCCCTCGCTAGTCTAGTGGTTGACTTACACGCTTTACAATGCAGAGGTCCATGGTTCGATTCCCACTAGGACCACATTTTCAACTGATTCATTTCTTTTAATAAATGTTGAGTAAGAACATAGACGGTAATCGTCTATGTACCATCTATTGTTAGAAATATATTCTAAGTCCACAAATCCTAGTCAACCCCGGTGGAAAGTCACATGGGTATTTCCATCGCTGCGTATAAATACATCTACTTCAATAAGGCTTGGCCAGCATTACGCACCTTTTGATGTGATGCGACAGTAATATCTCTACTAATAACTATAATATTACAGACATGATTAAGTCAAAACAAATTCCAAGGAATAATTTCCCAATTATAGAAGTGTCATTGAAATTATTGCATGATGGTGACATTTGTGTGGTGAATTCCCCACATGGCATATTACGTTGAAATAGCTAGATGGTGAATTTCTCGCTTGGCCTTTGTAGGCTGATTTAGATGCTACACTAAAACAAATGCAATGCATTTTTGATGTAAGTCAGGGAATTGACAGTTGTAATAGAATCTTATGTCCATTTGTCAATTATCAAACAGTCACAAATGTGAAGCGATATGATGCAATGGATGAGATTCAATTCAATGAAAGGAAATGCAATGCAAGGCAATGGGGAGGGGTTTCAAGCAGGGGTCACATTCTGATGCGTCTGCGCATCCTGGACCTCTCACTTTCTTGTTTGACGCGTCAGGTTTCAAATTGGAAAAACTTGCGGGTCCCGATCAAATTGAAGGGACCCCTTAAATTTGACAATGTATGGAAATGGAAACCTTAAGAAATTCTGTAAATTACATATCCATCCTTTGCTCACAATATAAATTCATTAAAACTGTCCGTAAAAAAGTAAAATTTTCAAATACCCAAACTTCAGGACCCCTCGATTTCTTGGGGGACCCCTTAAATTATTTTTTGAAGTCCTACAGGGTCCTGAAAGTTTTCATGGGACCTCGCACATTTTTGATCCAGTGCTATCCCTGGTTTCAAGATGAGGTTATTTCCCGCCCCCCCCCCCTCCTCCCATCTGAAGGGCCGCAGTCAAATTATTATGTCAAATTTGATAGTGGGCCTATCAATAAATGAAAATTGCATTGGCATGCCTAGGATGACAACTGGCAGCAGAAGGCGGTTTTTATTTGAAATTTAGTAAATTGGCCTTTTCGACTGATTATGACCATTTTTTGATCATTTTGACCCAAACCACTTTCTCCTCCATTCAGTTCAATCTGAGCTCTCTTTTAGGTTGAAAGGTTTCTGAAAGGTTTCTGCTATTGTAAATGCCATTTTACTAAATAAGCTGTACTCTTCAAATATGAATCTCATTCGCTTTCAATGCCAAATATATCTGATCACATGTCAGACTAAAATTGTGAAAAAGCAATAAAATCAAGATATTTTTTTGACAATCCAAATTATTCAGGTCATTGAATGCCGTCTATTTTTAGTTGTGCATGCCACAAAGTGCAAATGACAATAATTGTCCAAATTGCAAAAGCATGATGAATGCCTGTTCATTCGTTAATTACAGCAAAGGCCCCCGAGGGAGGGTGGGGGTGGGGGGGGTACTCGCCTAAGACGGTATACGGGGGGGGGGGGGGGGGGGGGGGGTGCCGCTATAATGGGTAGGTTTTTGGGCACAAAATCCCTAAACATGGGGTATGATTTTGTGCTGGAAATCCCTAATAATGGGGTCACTTTTTACAAATGGGTCTATTTTCGCGACATTTTTGTCTATTTTCGCGAAAATTTGCCAACTTTCCCCCCAAAATCACCCCTAAAAATGGGTATGGGTTTTGAAACTCCAGCGGCACAACCCCGACCAAATCAAATCCGAGTACCCCCCCGAGCAAAGGCCAATGGAAATAGTAAAAAGTTTGAGGATTTGGGCAGGTTTTCAGAGTAAGGTAGACCGGGAAAAACTAGGCTTTTTTATCAAGTGCATGGGATATACGGCTGTTTGATCCCACATAATTTGTCTGTTTTATTCTGAGAACACCGTAACTTGCTGGCCCGGTTCTCGTTTTAACTGATTCGAAATTTCAGAACATTTGTTAGTGCCAGTTCTGCGAAATAGAGCTTTGAATATTATTATTTACTATAATAGCGCCCTCATCCGCCACATTTCCCATAGAGTTACACGTAAAATGTGTGTCAAGTAGAAAATGCCGATAATTTTCTTGAAATTTTCACCGTATACTTGTATTCATTAGCGCTACCTAAATCAGGTCACACCATTAATTAAGGAGCCACTATGTAATCTTTTTTATCCCATAATTTTAATTATAAAGCGGACAGTCAAACAGCTTTGGATATATTACTCAGTCATAGTCCTGTATGTATCCTTTGAAGAATGAATTCTTAAAAACTTAGTAAAGCTTTATTATCCTATTTTCTGTAATAATGTGGCCATTTTTTCTTTTTTGAAAAGGGGAATTGATAAATTATTTGAACACAATGAGGCAATCCAGATGCATTACGGATAAATAAAATGATACCTTTTGTGTGAAAATATAATTCTGGGTGAAAATAGTGTTTTTTGGACAAGCAGTGCATTTCTTATGAGGGAGGGCCTTTAATACAGACAATTATTTTATGAAATTCATCAATCGTCATATTCCATTTACTTACTGTATTGAAGTCCTAGTACTACAACTTGATAATTCAAATTCAGTATCCATTGCATGCAAGAGGTCAGTCCATCCAGGGTAGGTCCAATGGTCAGATAGGGGTCAGTAAGTCTGAAAGGCCAGCATAGTTTTCTGTATGCAATACTAGTGTTTATTGATACAACAGGGCTGGCATTACAGGCATACTTGAATCATGATAATAATAGTACTAAGGCCAGAACTCCTAGGAATATGTATCTACTTGCCTGACATTAAGGGTATCTGGTACCATTGAGTTCAGGGCTAGAACTCACAACCATATTACTCTACTTGCCTGGCATTAAGGGTACCTGATACCATCAAGTTCAGGGCCAGAACTCACAGCAAAATTACTCTACTTGCCTGGCATTAAGGGTGATACCAACTGCTATTTCCTATGAAATTGTATTTACAGTCCCATATCCAATTTTGTCAAAAAATAACATGTCATAAAACACCACAAATCTTACCCCCATTGCACCAATCTTGCGATGTTGAGAATGAGAAAGTATGAATATCATAGCAAGGGTTCATTTTAAGGACATCAGATCAAACAAATCTAGTTTACAATAATAATCATAACTGACAGATCATAATGATATACCTATACACTTGGGAGTGTTAAGTTATGCCATAATTCTAACCAGTTCAATGTCTTAAACAGGTGAGAAAAAATGGTGGATGGGAAACTACCTTTGTTGTGTTTGGTTTATATTATAAATATTTTGCAATAAGATTGGTTTGATTACATAACTGATTTAACCCTAATACTATACTACACCACACCGCAACAACACGACCATCCTGTTTTTATAACCCCGCATGCACGTTTTTTGGCTCCAAAATGGACCCAGACTATATAACGAGGCGAATATACTGAGCCGAGGTGTGGTGGAGCCGAGGTGTAGTGGAGCCGTGGTGTAGTGGATTGCCAGCTGGGTTTTGGTGCAGGAGGTCCGGGGTTCAAATGTTTATAGTGGCTCCTGTGCACAGGTAGGGTAGTCCTATGGTAGGACTAGGCTCTTAGTCTGAGGCCAAAAAATAATAGTTGTGTTACCCTCAAGTGCAAAAAATCTTGAAGTTGGGTTGGTCAACTTTTTTTCTTTCTTTTTTTTGCTGACAAATATGACTGACAGACCTTGACAATATTGGTAAAGGTCAATTTGACTAATATTTCTAGTGTGATATTAGTTTAAAAGCAATCTATTCAAGCAGAAAATAGTAATATTTTGACAAATTGGGTAAAATTCAAATCTACAAATAAAAATAAAATTGCAACCCCGATTTTTGAGATTTTAAGGTCGCTCACTGAGGGCAACACAAGAACAAAATTGTGTTGGCCTTATTATATTAGCTACAAGCATGATATAGTTGAGGCAGTTGCCAAGCCTATTTACACTGAGATGTAAATAAATACCGAAGAGCGTGATCGCACCACATTAAGACTTGCATTACGCAACAAGACACAATATGCATCATATGTGCGACACGTGCATATGCCAAAACCGTGTGCATACCTTTGGACTACTTGCAGTGGCGTAACTAGGGTCTTCAATTGGGGGTGGGGTGGGGAATGCGCCAGATCAGGCGGTGGGAGCATAACCGACTATATTTTGTTAATATACATAGAGTTTGTCATTTCATGGGGACAAGCCTTCTAGCAGGGGGAGGTTGCCCCCCTCCCCCTCAAGTTATGCCACTAATTACTTTTGCACATGAAGAGATAAAATCCGCACCTTTCTCATCAATGTGGAACTGACTATAAATTATAGCAAAATACAGCTCCCGTACCCCATAAGGGAGGTGACATCGCCGCATATTTTAGTGAATACATCGTGAGATTGCGAGCGTAACTCCAATGTGACAATGTTCACTTTCTCGCAATCAAAGATGAAGGTTGGCCATGGTGCAGAGAGTGCTGCACCACTAGATTACGCGCTGACGTTACCACCCAACTTGTGCTGACACAGAGATATAGGCATCAAGCCCCAATTAATATTTTTATCAATTAAGCACTGTGACTATTTTAACAGCTCTGTTTAAGGCACTACCCTAACATAATCAATAAGAGCAGTCATCAATCTAATCAATAATCAATATTATATATTTGTCACCTAATTAGTCAGTCAGTAGTCATGAATGAAATCAATAGAGCGGCTCTGGCAGTCAGTCGGAAGTGGCCCACATGACCATCTCTGGTCCGGAAATTAACAAGCCACAACAGATTTGCCGCACTTTTGTTTTGTTTTTTCTAATTGGATGAATCATGCAACTTGGCTATTCCATTTGAAATCCATACACCCCTATGGAAGCCATTACCTTAATCTTCACCAAAGGGAGTATGAATTTTAAATGGGGTTACCAGCATGGGGTAACTCCATTTGAAATCTACACTCCCTGTGTGGAAGATTAAGGTCCTGTCTTCCGTAGGGGGTGTATGGATTTCAAATGGAAAAGCTGTGTTGAAGTCAGCCAGCTATGGACATGATATGCCCAAATCTGTATTTCGCGTAGGTTTGATGCAATTATAATAATTATCTAAAAATAACAAATATCACATTAATTATTTAATACGTAAACTGTTTGGAGTTGGAAATTCAACTCCAGTGTTTCCAGAAGTAATATCTTTAGAGGTTTTTCGGTGATAAACAATCAATACATGAATGTTCAAACATGGTAATAAGTATTGCCAGCTTGTAAACGAATGACCCCTTTTCATAGCCATTGTTGGTAAATGTATGGGTCTAAAATCCTTAATTTTGCTGTTTTTCACAGAAATTTTAGCAAAATCTGTCAAATATACAGGAAAATTATGGGTCTCCGGTAAACATATGGGTCCAGTTCCCGCCGAAAATTGGTTTGGTCAAATATCATTTTGCTAACGGCACACCATACCAAAAAATATCCCAGTACGCCCCCCCCCCACCCACCCACCCTGGATTGAAACATTCTGGCTGCTATCGTCTGATTCAAGTACAGTATTGTAAGAGAAAAAAAAACATTGGTAGTATAAGTGCCACTCTGAAGATTTCCCATAATTCGTCCTCATCCCAAAAGTATACAATGTCTCGAGGCCTTGTTCAGTCCCTGCCACGTCTTGCCCCCTATAGCATGATTAAATTGGTATATATCCTGCCGGCCAATTTGGCATAGAAATGGCTGTTTTGCCCATTGCAATGGTTAAAACAAACCAATAGCCCCATAGTGTATTCTCCCAATCCATTTTCAACCTCTGGTTGGACTGGGGCAATCCTAATATAAATATACCGTTATTTCCAGTGACAGCTTCGCAGTATGACAGAGACCGCTGATTGCAAATGACAGTGATAATCGCACCCAATTATTGGCCAGCAGGCTAAATGTCATTAATGGCCTGTACCATACCAGTCGCCATAGTTCTGACTTGCTTGACGTACAGGCAAAGACCTGTAGCTTTAATTCTAATCAAAAGTGAAATATGGGTTTTTTTAGTCCCCGTTTTTACTCTGGACAAATATACACTACTTCCAGACAATTATTAATTTGTCAGCAATATGGTAACTTTTCTACAGAGAAAGTTCAGTGGACATGATTGAACAAGTCACCACGTAGAAAATGACACAAAAATACTTTTTGAAAGTGTGGGTGCCAAATTCACCGACTGATCGTTATGGCAAGCGAAGCAAATACTCTAAAGTAGTAATTTTTCGCGCGATTAAATGTGTGCACTTTGCCGACTTTCAGGCCATTTTGCTTGTTTTTAAATTCACAATTTGAAAGTTCATTACATAGACTTATTATACACAAAATAAATATGTTCACATATTTTTATTTTTGCGGTAGCAGCTTGGCGCGCAAAAGCGCGAAAATTAATGTCACAATTCCATGTTTACGGTAACAGAATGAGCAAACTTCTGCAACTTCAGAAGCAATGTCCTGACAGGGAACCTGTCTCCAACCTGAAGCTCAGGAGGTTTTATACTTTCCATGCGACGGGCGACTGCAGACGATAGTTGCAAAAGTTCACAATATGTTTCAAAAATGTCATAATAATTCAATTTCCTTGAGATATTTGGAATCCCCATGAGAAGTACATTAACATAAGTACAAACATGCCTAGTATTGTCTCTCAGTGATTATAGAGATATATGTGACGCAATCAAGAAAAATGATTCGGATGTCGGGGAATCCCAAATTGAGATATAGCCAATTTAGTGCGAGGGGTATCTATAAGTTTTGATGGAAGTTCAAGTACATAATTTGACATAACTTTAAAACAAAAAGTCGTATTGACATGGGGTTTTCAGTTCCTGAAAGCTTTAACTTTTAAGTGTCTTCTTCAAAACCGTATTAAAAACTCATTTTCGACCAGGGTCGACATCCGACTCATTCCTCTTGATCGTGTCACATATAGGCTTTTCTGAAAATAACTATTTTGCATATGGTATTCATCCTATTGCCCGCATGGAAAGTGTTAAACACCATCAACTAAAATAAAAGAAAGATGGCCTTGTTGGTGCAAATTCAAAAGTTACATTACACCACAGGCCCTTAATTAAATTTAGGCAGCCACCCCCCCACCCCCCCCCCCCCCCCCCCCCCAATACAAAAACAAAAATCAGAAATTGAAAGAAAATGGATAGCTCTCTTCGGAGAACCATAACTGAATACCGTAACACTCTTCGTAACAATCTTCGTATCAGGCTTTTAAAATCATCAATATTGATGCATATTTTCATATTTCGCATATAGCCTATAGATGGGATAAATACAAATGAGAGAAAAAACAAAACAATATTTTAACAAATGATAAGAATGACAATTATGTGGTTATTTAAAACAACCAAGCCGGGATGGATCTAAATTATGCAAATTTTAAGCAATCCCAATCTGTGTGATTAACACTAAGTACCACCAATTAGTATAATGAATCATGGTAAATGGAAACACTTTCCAAACTGTGTGAAATATGATTCCTTTCAGGCTTGAATACTGAAAAGCAGTCCCACTCTACTCTGAAGAGAAGAGATTTTCGTGGTGCTAATATTTTGTGCAATTTTATCAGAAAATTTGAGATTTATTTGAAAGTGATTTTTTTTCTTTTCATTTTTCATTTTTGGGCAAAAACAAAAATGTGTCTATATTTTATAACTGTATCGTTCTGCTTAAGAATGACATTTTGAATAACGTAATATCCAGAGAATTACTTAATTTTTAATGTTTAGAAAGTGAAAATTTAAAGCATGGTAAATAACCATTTTCAGAACATCTTAGGATTTCCACATCATGCAAACCCTGACTGATTCACGGTTTATAATATTATGGCATAAAGAATTTCCATAAAGTCCTAACCTGGGAATATGAACGATTTGAATAATAAACCAGATACAACAATACTGTGAAACACTTTAATTTCGCGGATACTTTATTTTGCAAATTTAAAATTATTGCTATTTTAGCGGACATTTAAATTTGTGAATCTGGATATTTTACTGCTACATTTAATGCAAAATTGTCAGTTTCGGGGTATTTAATTCGCGAATCCCAACCCTTAAGAAATTCGCAAAATTAAAACCCTCACAAAATTAAGTGATTTTACAGTATTGTAAAGGGTTAGGGTTAGGACCCAGGGGGGCGCTACACCTTAGGGAATGGTCCTTTTAGGTTAAATGAAATAGTTTCTCTCTTAAGCTGCTTACTACCGGGGTAATAATTGCTCTACTTTTTTACTTGATTGTGCTGCTTTAATTTCTCATCTTGGACCAAAATTAATATAAATTGATGTCAAAAGCTGGGTAAATACATAGACGGTAAAAAGGTACCTTTTTACCATTTTACCATCTATGATAAAATTAGGAAATTGAGCAACGATAAAACCAATGATATTACAGAGATTTGGGTACCTCACCTCACGTATAACACCAGTAAAACTCTTGAGAATATAAAATGATAATAGTTCGGTTCTTAACAAAACTTGTGCTTTATCTACTAAACTCTAAAGGATGGTATCAACTATGCAACCAATCTAAAACATGGGGTAAAAATGATCACATCAGCATACAACATTTGTATTCAAGAAATTTGACAAAACCTTGGGACTGCGACATATTAGGAAATGGGGTCTTTTGTTACTGGACATACCCATCTCCTTCCACTAGGGTCCCATTTTTCACCCGTCTGGTAAATGAATGACCCCTATGTTTAATAGCCACTTCTTGTAAATTTATGGGTCTAAAATCCTTAATTTTGCTGTTTTTCACAACAAATCTGTCAAATATACAGGCAAATTATGGGTCTCCGGTAAACATATGAGTCCATTTCCCCCCGAAAATTGGTAAATCCCCCCCCCCCCCCCCCGGGTCTACCCCCTCCTTCCTCCTCCTCTCACTTTTAAAATCTTGTTTGTACTCCATGAGATAGAGAGTGACATATTGATATGTAGAGAAATGTTAGAGAAAATTGTTCAAACTCCCCCATGTTGGATCCCCAATTTGTCTACCATCAGCACTTGGCCTCGCAGCATTGATCGGTGGAGGGAAGTAGAGGGGTGTGAGGAAAGAGAATCTTCAGGCTACCATAAACATGTTTCTATTTTCACCTGACTCAAATAGTGTGCATGTTTTGGTTCAAACAGTGTGGCAATTGGGTAAGTGTTCAAACACAATTTGTCTAAGATTGCAGTTTGGGTAGTTTATTTGCTCTCCAGTATTTATGATTTTTCCGTATGATAGAGGACCATTTTTTGTCTCAAAACCAGATGGTCAACTACATACTCTACAAATAATTATGTCAAAACCCCTAATCCTAACCCTAATCTGGGATTTAAATGAACTTGTTAAAAGACCATGTGGCTTAAACTGTAATGCCTTACTTAAACCATAGGCATGTGGGTTTAGATCAAATGGCAATTTACAGTTTGGGTCCGCAGTATAAAATTTAGATTTTGAGACAATATAAATATTGGCAAACTAAAACTTTTAGCCTTCATGTTAAAACATAGAAAGGTCTTCTTTTTATCAGAATACTGTCTCATAGGCCTATCTTTAATTCTGGTGGTACCAAGAAGATTTCTTCGTTATACACGTTCACATGCACTACAGATAGGCCCCTACATGAAGATGATTTTATCAAGTACACATATTTTCACAAATTTGAGCTTAAAGGGCAGTTTGTGATTTGTTTATTTCATGCTTGTGTAGTCTCCCCCCCCCCAAAAAAAAGTAAGCACTTACATAACATATTTGGCAAATTACGGTTCATTTGAATTTAAATTTACATTATCTTAATTCGCCCCTTAAATAATATCCTTGCAAAAATTACCACAGCATGCCAGTGAACCTTGTCCTAAGTAGATGAGGTTGTTCCAGCTCGTTACCACAGAGACAAGATGCCTTCAGGCAAATAGTGCAGCAGGTATCAAGATAATTGTCATAATGGCGTCAGCCCTGTTGGCAGAGATGTGTGCTGACAAAAAACTTTTTTTCTCATGCACTTGACCTCCTTGAAGTCCAATAATTAAGCATTGATGATTCTGTAAAAAGATCTGAATGCAGATTTAGATCTCTTTCAGAATGGGCAAGGTTTAGTTAACTTATCTTCATAGAATCACAAGGATTATATTTCTTGTCAAATACGCCTTTGATTTCTATCCATAATTTCTTTAGAATTAGAGTACATGTAGTAATCTTATGGTGTCCCTGACACGATTAACTATTCAAACATATCTAAACTACATGTAGGCCTACTATCAAAGAAATCAAAGAAGATTGTAACATCGCACCCACAATGCATTGTGCCAACTCAAGATTTTGTTCCCACCATCAGTATATCAATGACCTTTGTACCCCGAGATATCGATATCGTGGCTTTCTATCACACATGACACTTTACGGAAAATTGATGGTTCCCATGTCTTTTTGGTTTTCCCTATAACTACTGTGAGTAAGTTGTTTACTAAGTCGAGCTCTTAGGTTTTAGACAATAAAAAAAGGGAACACTATCTAATTTATTTCTTGATGTATGTAAACAAGAATCTAAGAGCTTGTACGATGATGGCGCTATGAAGCCATGTTTTGTGCATGTCTATGGGAACCGAGATGAATCGGTGACCAGATTTACGGCGTTTTGCACAAATGCAGCCTGCTTCGATAATTGCCTAACTCACTTTTCAGCAAAATTGAAATATCATGGCTTCATTTCATTATGCACATGCTGTAATAGTAACTAAGTCATTGACCAATCAAAAGTGTTAATAAATGCACAATTTCAATTCTGCCTAAGTCAGCCTTGTGAGTTAGGCAGATTGTAATAATGATGTAAAATGTTTAAAATGGGTCATATTAACTCGTATTAGGCCTATAACAAGCCACATTTCACTTAAAGGTATATCCCCAACCTAATTCTATCCAACAGTTACTGCTCCTGTTGGAAATCACCAGGTTGCACTATTCATGGTGCTATTCAACATATCGTCAGCCTGCTTCGATAATGTCCTACCCCGTTTTCCTCTAAGATTCTTTGGAGTGAGTCAAATTGAAAAGATATTGAGAAATTCTACTTAATGAATATGATATGCACATAGTGCACATTACGACTGACACATAGCAGTGCGTAACAATTAGTAATCCACTACATCACCCTTCTCTAACAATGTCCAGGGCCCTATATAAACACCAAGAACTTTCTTTTGTAGCACTTATCCCCGGGTATTATGGGGTTTTTTAGCCTGGGAAGCCCTCCCCGTGGCTGGGTGGTGATGTACCGCGCCTATCACGCCGGCGGCCCGGGTTCAATAATTGAGGAATTTGTCTGAGGTCGGCGGACATACATTTTTATTTAACTCCCTCCCCCTGTTCTTCGTTCCATCCCCAGTACCACGTTTCTAGGGTTAGGGGATGGAACGAAGAACAGGGGGGGGGGGGGGGGGAGGTTAAATAAAAAAATAAAAATAAATGTATGTATGCATTAATTTATTTAGCTCTACCACATGATGTAGGAGGAGGACTTAAAGCACAATGGGAAATGCTGCATATTACAGCATATCTGATTGGTTCTTCAAATGATATAACTAACCAATCAAAATGTCTATATTATCAAAATCCAAATGAAGAATGTATTCAGATCCACTGTGCATCTTATAACAATGTCTCTGATTGGTCACTACCATAATACAATCAACTGAGCAACTTATCGAAATGTCTATACTATTACTATGTAAATGACAAAAATATAATGTTGCATGTTAGTTGGGGTGTTCATACATGTATTAAAGGTAGATGTTCCGATTTTCAACTTGAAGTTTTCTATTCTACATGAAAGGTCATCCTTAAAAAAAGTCGTGTTCCAAAGTTTGAGTTGCATAGCTCTAGTAGTTCTTATTTTAGACGCACAAGATGCTGTGAACTGTACCCATTGAGTAGTACACACACTATATCGGTGGTTACCACCATTCGCGGTAATTCGACGTTATTTCATAGATTTCTCCGTAATTATACCGATTTAGGCCGTCAAATTTCAGTATGA
The DNA here is from genome assembly GCA_035610835.1 of Ophiura sarsii. Lineage (NCBI taxonomy): Eukaryota > Metazoa > Echinodermata > Ophiuroidea > Amphilepidida > Ophiuridae > Ophiura > Ophiura sarsii. Next base: position 24,612,720 of record CM069444.1, read on the forward strand.
TGATGAGAAAAATACGAGCTTTCATATGATATGAAAATCTCCGTATGTTTGAAATAATTCTGTGTTACGAAATTGTGATCGGGTCATCTACCTTTAAAATACTGTATTACAGATTGGTAACTTACATTGTAAATGTCTCTGATACTACATGTAGTGGTTTCAAAAAGGACACATTTCTCTTTTCAAATGATTAAAGTGACACTAAGAGATGTGTTGGAGCCTTGAGGCTGCGCCTTCAATTATGATAAAAACTGGGATTGGTATATTTTTACAATTGTATTACATGTATGAACTTATACCTATAAGGATTAAGAAAAATATGTATTTACATAGAGGGCATTTTTAAGAAAAGGTTCAATAAATAGCATTGGTATTGTTTTAATCAAGCTTTGATATGTTTTTATGAGTAGGAACAACACTAATATTAATTTTTGTTCATCTTGAATTCTGATGGGTTTTTAAAAAAAAAATCTTCAACACTACTTTGTGTCCCTTTAATATCCAATGTAGCCAACATTGTGCAATTAAAATAAGACTAAGAGTCACATTACTCAGAATGAAAAGGAGATTAACGCTGATGGATGTAACATTCAACTTTCATCTCGATAAAACATTATTGTTTATACATGTATGTCTAGAATGTTCATTATGTTACAATGACACCAGTGGTATTGCTATTTATAGACCATCTATATCATTAGCTCATACTCGCTCAATAATGATTTTGTGGCAGTACACAATACCCAAATGTGCACAAGCTAATTCTGACTTCATAAATGGTAACATACCTCAAATCAAATCATATGTTTGCTGAAAAAGTTCACAGACAGTGGCATGACCCAAGGGGGGGGGGGGGGGGGGGGGGGGGGGGGGGGGGGGGGGGGGGGGGGGGGGGGGGGGGGGGGCAAGACATCATTCGGAGAATCAAACCAAATTATTATAAGAAATAGCAAATATTTGCATGCAATGTCCAGGAATATCATTTTAAAGCCTGTTTAATTAAAACCAAAATGTACCTTAATTATGGCCAAATTCATGTAATGAGTACTAAACAAATTTGCACACATTTTTCAAGGAACAGATAATCAGGCAAAATTATGTGAAGTCATTCGGGGAATAAAAGGTCCCCCCACCCACCACGCCCACCCACCAGAGAAATCCTGGGCATGCCACTGTTCACAGAACTGGACACAACAGAATATTCCTGGTACTTTTATTATCATGATGAATTTTGGGAGGGAAAAAATATGTGTTTGGAGCATTGATACCCCGCACTGCATCAGCCTACACAAAATGAATATGGGAAATCCCCTAAGATTTTATGATAGCCAAAACATTTTTGAATCACGTTGCCTCATTCTTATTTCTAAACATTAAAGCATGAAGGAATGTAGGTGACAAGTAATAGATGTTTAGTCACCCGCTAATGGTACTTAACACACTTCTTTTCTAAGGAAAACTTGAATTCTGTGAATTTCTTTTTCAGACACAATTTTGATGAATTATTTCATTTGGGGATGCTGAGAAAAATTGTATGTTTGAGCAACTGAGACATTTAATGTGGGCAAAAAAATGTCAAAGTTTTGATTTACTTTCAATTTTTGGGAGGATAAACTAGATTAACAACGCTTTATACTGACAACAACAAATTCATGGGTCAATGCACGCATCAAGATCAAATTGCCGTTTCAAATTGTGCACAATGTTTTTGACTCACCCTGTAAAGTCATTTTTGTTTCAAGAACAGAGCTACTTTTTTTTTTATATAAACCAGGTATATTATAATCTGCTACATCTGCTGGCAGACCAACAAAAAGGTCCGTCTCCATCCCTATTTTGAAGACGATTCCCCAATGATAAACAATGGTTTATTTTTACACAGCTCATTTATTGAGACAGTACTACCCCAAAGGCAGAAGGGAAGACTACATACATGTCAGCTTGCCTTGCTTATCTAGGTAAGAAATCCAATGCCAGCTGATCACTTATGCACTAGTCATGTGTAATCTTTACTCCGTCGTCTGGCCTCTCACTTGACTCTGTTCGCCCCTTGTTCCTTGCTTATCTTTACGCAAGAAATCCAATGATAGCATTAACTGTTGCAATCACTTCTTGCTTGCCCCCACCTCTCTTGCTTATTAAGGTAAAGAAAACCAACGCCAGCTGATTACGTATGTATAATCTTTTGAATGTCTTATAGATTCTTGTTTGGACCAGCTCATTACTTATGCATTGATCGTGTGGCTTTTCACTTGACTTCCCTTCTCCCCATGTTTCTAGTATATATCTAAAATAGGTAAGAAATTCAATGCCATCTGATTACTTATGCACTAATCATATATCATCTTGTTTTAGGTTCTTTGCATGACTCTACCCCCCCCCCCCTCTCTTGCTTAGGTAACAAAATCCGACCCTAGCCAATGCACTCATCGTATATAATCTTTAGTCTGTCTTCTCGCTTCACTCTGCACCGTCTTTCTTCGCTAACACAGGCAAGACATGTAATGCCAGCTGATTAACTTATGCGCTCATCATAAGTCTGCCCTCTGCTTGCTTCTCGCCAATCTCTACTATATCCATCATCTTCAAGCATGACTATCCCGGGTGGTTCAAAAAAAAGTTGACCCAAGTTCAAAGTAATTTTTCAACCATATTAAAAGTTTCAGAGAATTTGTGTTTACTTAGTCTTAATCAGCAGTAAGTTTTGAAATTATCCTGAAAAGATGGCACGTTTAGCTTGTTTGGTTCTTCAGATATGGTTCATTACAGAAAACATGTACAAAAGTGACTTGTCCACGGGAGCGTCATTTAGTTTTTGTCTTCAACAAAACAGCATGCTCTAGTTTCAGAATTGAAAAGCCCACCCTGACAAAGTATCCCAATCTCTATGCTTATGTGCCATTTACACTCAACAAAGAAACGTTAGGTACATAGGTAGGTAATGTCAAGCACCAGACATATGTTTCAGATGTCTCCTTTTTTCTTTTTCACTTTTTTTACAATTTGTGACCAATCGTGTGTCAGTCCACTTTGTGCATTCCATCTCTACTAACATGACTAAAGAGCACTCCCGTGGACAAGGCAGTTTTGTGCATGCTTTCTGTCATGAACCATATCTGAAGAACCATCCAAGATAATCGTGCCATCTTTTCAGGATAATTTCAAAACTTACTGCTGATCAAAACTAAGTAAACACAAATTCTCTAAAATTTTAAATGTGGTTGAAAAATTACCTTGAACTTGGGTCAATTTTTTTGAACCACCCGGTATAGTTCATATAATTTTCCACCCGGTATAGTTCATATAAATTTAAGTATTTATCAACAGAACTAACCTTTATATAAAGCCCCTAAAATGAAGTGAAATATATCGGTACATATTATAGGCTCCAAAAGGTTATTTTTTGGGGAGCGTGACCCCCTTAGCGTGATGCAGATCACCTGGAACGGGTCACCCCTGGGGGCAGCACAGCTCCTTTTTTGTGCTGGGGGGCAGCACAGCTCCTTTTTTGTGTCATTTTTTTTTCTCCTTTTTTGTGCCGGGGGCAGCACAGCTCCTTTTTTGTGTCATTAGGCCAAGAAGGGAAAAAAGATCCGTCTCACATACCAGTATGTGAATCACTTTTGCCGCATAACCTATAACGCGATGAGCCCAATCTTGGGCTTCTTTTTTTTGTGTGGTTGTCTTGGGGTTTTTTTAATTGGCTACGAAATGGGGGTGGGGGGGGGGTGGCCAGGGGGGTGGCCAGGGGAGTGGGCCAAAAACACAAGAATTTCCACATTTAGCATAGCTATTTCGATGTCAGCATCTCAGCAAAAAATGCAGAAAACAACACTTAACTCGCAAGGCATAGGCAGCCCCCAGCCAAAACTACGGTAAGTTGATAACAAATCTTGGATAAGTCACCGCCACTTGTCCCGGCCCAGCATAGCTATTTTCACAAATGTATGTGTGTGAGACAGACCTTCTTCTTGTTTTGGCCTTATTTGTCCTGTGCCCCCCCCCTGTTAGCTTGATTGCTACAAAACTCCCAAATGGGTTATGGTTACCAGATCCAAAGGCATACGCTTTTATTTAACCCGTTAAACTCTTTACCCATATTATTAATACATTACAAATCATAAAAGCCTGTCACACAATTTGTTCTAGTCCATCTGCTGTGATGGCCGGAATCAAACATTTAGTCTTAACGTTTTGCCTGCAGACGACATTCCAAAATTTCACAAAATGTTACAAAAATGTCATAATTATAGAATTTCATTACCATATTTGGAATCACCATGAGAAATGCATTGACATAAGTACAAACATGCCTAGCTAGTATAGGGTCAGTAATCCTTGAGATAGACTTTGAAAATTGTGAAAGGTTTCTGAAAAATCTGTTTTGTGTATGATAAAACTAATAAGCTGCGTGGAAAGTGTTACAACTACTAATGCTAGTAAAAAAAATATGAAGGCATCAATTATGTATAAATATCATGATACTGCAGCAGGTTAGGTCACTGTCTAATCTGCAGAATGCAAAGTCCTCTGTTATAGAGTGTGTACTTACCCAGGACTCTGTCCTCGGGGATGCCATTGGTTTTTCGTTCCAATTCTGTGAGAATGACAAGACAAGATAGAGATTTAATAAACTATGACAGAACATACTGGTGACATTATTATTCAACATCAATTCTGCATAAAATATTCAGGCAAGAATTAACTCTATAGAAGTGATCCAATAGGGATTTAAAACATGGGCCAGTTTGAGCCTTGTGTGGCAGATTTGTCCATGGGTCTTTTTCTCGCAAAATCATCTGGTCCAATTTTTCAATTTGCTGGGCTACATTGCTCTTTATCTATATTGACAATTTGTCATTCAGATTCATATGAAGTGGAAAGATCACACATCATCTGCACAAAGAAATCCTAGTGAATCTAAAACATCTATATCATCCTGTAAGGGGTCATCCATAATTTTCGCCATTGCCATAAGCGTACGTAACCTTAAATGGCGATCTGCACTCTGTACATAAGTGAAAATGGCGACAATTTTGGGCGATTTTGGACGACCCCTAAGGGCGCTTTCCCACTATGCCTGTTTAGTACCAAGACGTGGACTTATCCTTCATCGAGTCCACATCAAAGCCTATAAATGGGAACTCGAAAATAAGTGGTCTCGAGACTACCTCATAACCTCAATGAAGTAGCCTATAATGAGACCGCATTTACGCATCGTAAGTGGACTCAAACCCACATTTCACTGGAAATGTGTAACTGTTCATTGTTCATCCATGATGGAATCAAGGCTTATGACCTTACTCGTTCAAAACCCAGTTACTAGTTCCGGAGCATATCATGTTCTATAGTGAGAACACAAGCTAAGACACACACCTTTGTTAAGACATTTTAATATAAAAATATTAAATGTACATTTAGTGATTTTGAAGCCACCTTTTTTCTGGATCTGGATTTTATTTGAATATTCCTTAACAAAATAATATACTGAAAGAAATTACTAATCTGTGATGTTTTCACTCCAGGAAAAAGGGAAAACACCTCAATTTAACCAAATTTGAAAATAATTCTCAAAAATTGGGGGAAAAAACACCACAAAAATCATTAAAGATCAACCTCCATGAGATGACATGAAGTATATTTGTGGACAATTGAGGGCGCTTCCGTATACCAAATGACTTGAGTGTGCCTTTAAACGCAGAACATAATACATTAGCGGCCATAGATGGACATGAACAGCAATCCGGCAGCGAACTCGTATTTTATTTCTCCTAGGCACATCTGGCGAAAGTGGATGATTTTCTTACGTGTTGAATATGGTGGTGGTGTGAACGAAATCCGTAATGATCCATAGCATTTTTAATCTGATCACACCATGTGCCATATGGTAAGAATGGATGTGGGTGTTGCAGATATATACAGAATTATTATTACCATATAATCCCTATAAAAGAGCCTATACCCTAAATATAAAAGGGCCAACACCTATTTGTTTCAACCGACTCTAAAAGTACATTGAATGACCAACCATCCCCCATCAAAAAGCTTAAAGTAATAATAAAGTGATATTTTAGTTGCATGGTAAATGTAATTTGACAAAAAATAATTATATCTATGAAAAAGTCCCATGGAAAAGATCACATAATATGCCTTTAATACTCCAAGAATCATAGGTATGTTTTGTTTTACTTCCAGAAAATACTGCAAAGATAACTGCTTTTTCTCCAACAATCATTAACATTGTCTCAAAATATGCATTTTCCTACAAAAAGGAACACATCTGACCTTTTTATAGCTAACTGAATCTATGATAATAAAAAAGTATAAATACAATACTTAAAAGCCTAATTAGCCAGTCAAGTTACTGTAAAAGCACTAAATTTTGCGATGGATTTAATTTTGCGAATTTTGCAAGGGATGTGGATTCGCAAAATTAAATACACGCCAAAATGACAATTTTGCATTGAAAGTAACAGTAACATTTCCAGATTCGTGAAATTAAATGCCTGCTAAAATAGCAGTAATTTAAAATTTGTGAAATAAAGTATCCACAAATTTATATAGTGTTTTAAAGTAACACAATACATTAGGCTAAAACCACACGATTAGTCGGTCAAGTCATACAGTCAAATTCACCCATATTATTCACATCTATTCCTCTCATTTTGGAAGAAAAATATGGCATATTAATGATACTCCTTACAGACTCTTAAATTGCCTGCAAATTGCCAAATGTAATTAAAGCAAAGATGTCTGATGACACAACCCATTAACAAGAGTTTGGAAAAGTGAGCCTTCAAATATGTATAGCTGCCATTTGGGTTTACTGCAAAAGTGGAATTATTATTTTCGTGCTTTTTCACGCTCGGACCAGCTACCGCGAAAATACTAACACGTGAATCGGTTTCTTTTGCGCATAGGTCTATGTGATAAAACTACAAATTGTCAATTAAAAAAACCACATAACAGTTGAAAATCTTTATAGCGTGAAAAAATGAACACTAATACAGTATTCTGTCAAATTGTATAAAGCGTTTCACAATTTCTTCTAAATTATAACACGTGGCAAACTTACTAAGCTCACAGATAGATGCACTTTACTGTGTTGTGACCAGGTCACTAAGGATTAAGCTATAAGTCAAGTCAAGTCACAAACCAATAGGTTTAAATTAAGTCATTGGTTATCTAAAAGTCAGGCCAATTCTTTGATTTGTACAAGTTGCATCAAGTCATTCACACACACAAAATCTTGTTCATTTAAGTAGTATAGGCCAAATTTATTTCGATGATCAAATTTTGTTAAGACTCAACCTAACCAGCAGGTAAGCTTACCACCAGGTGACCAAATTCAAATCAAGTCTTTGTAAAAATGACTAAAGGCATTTTGGACATGTTAACTTGAGTCAAGTCAATTCTTTTGATACATTCTGAAACAAAGTCATTGCTCCTCAAATATGGAGACATACATCCAAAAGTCAAGTCGAGTCAATTCATCACACAGGTACTTTACTGCACAAAATTCCATAGACATTCTAGACATACTAAATGAAAAATAAAGCCTTTTTTTATACGAAACATTTTAATCTCAAATTCATATTTTAGCGCAAATACTTCATTGCGCAAACGGAGCAAAATTTCACGTAGCACAAACAAATGTGCGCTTTCCCCTTGGACAAGGTAAACTAGGGCAGTGCACTAGCGCACGAGTTTCACTCATACGGTGACGACGAACCCCCTTGAGCTATTCATAAAGACGAGAGATAACGGGCGACACAAACAAATTATGTATCTTAAGATCTCGGATCAGCTCTCTTTTGTCATACAATTTCAACACTGGAAGCCTATCCTCATGTCAGGAAGTATGTGAACATAATAATATCAGTCTAAATTAGTAATTTGTTTGCGCAACGTTAATCACGGCGCTTTTGGGCAAGCCAGGTGGCGGATTATTAAGAGCAAGTAGCAAAGTTGTAATGAAATATTATACAAACTTTATTTATTTCCAGGAGCATTTTTGCTTTAAAGAGATAGAATCCAGGTGGGCATTTTACATCTGAAGAAAAAAACTAACCCTCACAAATCTAATATGTGATAAGCAGAGTGGGGTAAGGGGGGGGGGGACTCAGAACTGGTCCTCAAATCCCGTAATACACTAACATTTCTCAGTGGTATGTAAGGAGTGTTTTATGCTCGGTTTCATGAATCCTGAAGAGTTCTTATTTTGTCATTGTCACTGTTCAGACAACTGCGTATAAAAGCGTTAACACGGAAGTGTGTTGTAGAACATGTTACAACAGCGTTATCTTGAGCAGTTTGAGGCGTCATGGTATCTGTAATCCGATCGTATATATGGGTCATGATAGTCCCCCCGCCCACACATGCTGGTTAACTAGATCGCGCGCATTGGCTATTTTTAAAAGTGACGACGTTCTCTGACGAAGACTAGAACAAAACCTTGCATCTCCATCTGGCACTTCAGCATGTATAAAGTATGACTTCCAATGTATAACCTTTGGTTTTTAAACATGCTGAAGGGCCTAAAACACATCTATTAAGTTCTCTTGCACCTGAACATGTATAAAGCGATACTTTGTATGCATAACCATTGGGCAGTTTTACTTTATACATTGTTGAAGGGCTGGAAAAGTATACAAGGTTTTGACAGAACAGCGATGTTATCTTTGTCATTGAATGTTAGCAAATTATTGATGCCTGTGAGCACCAAGGCTCAAGATAACAGTTTTTTTATCGGGAGCTACTTTTTTCAAAAGTAGCGCCCAGATCATGGGATTTATTGAGAACCAGGAGCTACTTTCAGTCTACCGGGAGCTAACTTTTTATTAAATCGTATTATCAAATCGAAATTCGATGTCTCAGGCAAGCTTCCCGATCATCAACGGGCGCTGGTTTGGACAAAATATCAGCGCTCGGTTATTATTTTTCAGCATTACCAGGTGCTATGGCAAGAGGACCAAGGGGTAAAAATCGCCCAGCGCCCGCCTATCTTGAGCCTTGGTGAGCACCCCAGTAAAATGTTGCAAGATGAATACATGCAAATCAAGCACATCTCCCAAACAACACATTCGATAACATATTCCACTTACAAGTACCCGGACAATCTTTCCAGAGGCGTGCGTGCCTGCACCTCAAACGTTGCAAACGAATGCGAATGGTCAAGCACATATTTAACACCGCATGTCATCAACACATTTCTGTCTATTCTAACTTGGGGGCTACTTGGATGGAAACAGACAGCTATCTTGATAGGAATTGCCATTTACCGCCTGGGGGAGGGTTGGAGTTGACCTTTTCACACTCGGTTTGTATACACGTACAGACAATGCTTAATCGAGGCTTAATCCGTCCCATCACTTGATTTGAAACAGCTTCATTTCACTCGGTGTTTAATTTCGTTACGAGCATCAGTCGGCTACATTGAATACCCAACCCAAAGAATATCTTGCCAGCAATGTTTTGTATACTGGCAAGTAGGGTGATGTTGCGGGCATGTTTTGATGTTGATTTTGTTGTGTCTGAAAACAAAAATTACCACATAACCTGATAATGTAGACACATTCTGACAAAAGCAAGTTATTTGACTTCAGGTAAAAACTTCGCTGTTGTCATGATAACACATAGACATAAAGAGAAATTTATATCATCTTTGCTAAAGACACTTAATTATGTCTAAGATAGCCGATAGTATGAGCAATCTTTTATCCATTTATGGTTAATTTTGACTTATTTTGTTCATTTTTCATTAATTTGCTCTTTTTAATTTATTCATTTATTTCAGAATAAATTATACATGTTGACAGAAAATGGTTATCTGCATATCCGCAATCCAAAAATTACTGTTCCAACAAAACCTTTTTGTCAACAGTCCCATTAGCAATAGCAACTCGGTGCATAATATACATTAGTGAAATTAAATTGTCTATAAAAAGGGAAGGTTTTACTAAATTGCCAAATTAATTACCAAAAAAACGTTTCCCTCCATGGTTATTTTTGTGCTCTGAATTGTTTGTAGTCTTCTGATATTGTGCAAATGATATCAAATTTTCAATTTTGTGGACCTTCTCAATGTTTTTCTTAGACGTATAAATACATGTTTTATTGACTTGTTGTTTTCTTTGGGGGGGGGGGGGGGGGTGTTTATTCTATTTAATAAAAATCTCAATCAACCATGAGGGCACATCCCTAAACACATGTTAGCACAAACGATGCCAGACATGGGCTCATTCACGAATATTCAAAGTTAAATTATGTGTAAGAGGTTACGTTATTTACCAAACGCGATGAACGGTTAATGATCGATTAAATTCACAAATGTATTTAAACTGGAGTTGGTAACGCCAGAGGTTTTAGGATGAAATAATTTGGTTCCACCAAGTGATGAATTTTAGGGAATCATAATATAATCAAAATCCATGTTTACATTGAAACGAGTGGGAATTCCAAATGTACGGCCAATCCTGACCAACCATCGTCTATGTGACCACACCTGCGCTCTCTCAGAAGCCTCCATCCAATCCTTGGAATTAATTTACAAACAATTTTCCTAATGCCGAATCCTCAAAGTTACTATCCTTTTCTCTGCTGTAGACTTTGATAATCATCACAGTTTACCAGTCACATAAAGCAAACCACTTTGCCGTCAGAAGGCAATTTTTGAACATTTCAATATTGAATTTTTTTTATTTTATAAAGAGTAAAGAAACCTCCTCCGGGAAGCCTCCATCCAATCCCAGGAAGGAATCAACTACAAACAATTTACCTAATGCCAAATCCTAAAAGAAACTTTCCCTTTCTCTGCTGCAAACGTTAATTTTAATGATAATTCCAAGTCACGTAAAAACGAACCACTTTGCCGTCCGTACGCAACTTTCTTAAAATTTCAATACTGAAAAAATATAAAAGTGACCACCATCGTCTCTGTGAGAACATATCCTCCAGGAAGACTCCAATCCAAGAATCAATTTACAAACAATTTACCTAATGCCGAATCCTTACGGATACTTTACCTTTTCTCTGCTGTAAACATCAATTTTAACGATAGTTTACTAGTCACGTAAAAACAAACCACTTTGCCGTCAGTACGCAACTTTCTTAACATTTCAATACTGAAAAATATATAAGTGACCACCATCATCTCTGTGAGAACATATCCTGCAGGAAGACTCCAATCCAAGAATCAATTTACAAACAATTTACCTAATGCCGAATCCTTACGGATACTTTACCTTTTCTCTGCTGTAAACGTCAATTTTAACAATAGTTTACTAGTCACGTAAAAACAAACCACTTTGCCGTCAGTACGCAACTAGTAACATTTCAACTGAAAAAATATATAAGTGACCACCATCGTCTCTGTGAGAACATATCCTGCAGGAAGACTCCAATCCAATCCAAGGAATCAATTAACAAACAATTTACCTAATGTGGTATCCTAAAGGAAGGATATTTAACCTTTCCTCTGCTGTAAACATCAATTTTAAAAATAGTTTACTAGTCACGTAAAAACGAACCACTTTTGCCATCAGAATGCATTTTCTTAACAATTCAATATTGGAAAATGGTGGACAGTGCCATGTGTACAATAAGAAATGTAAAAATAGCCGGATGAGTTGTGACCAGTACAATATGCATCTCTGCATCTTGTTTTCTATTATTTTATTCTCTCTCGCAAATTGGATTTTGCCGACACATCGGCGGCGCTTTCCGCAACCCTTATCTACCACCCACTACTGTATGTGGTCTTGGTCCACAGAGACCGCTATGTAACCGACCCTAGTTTTCCATTACACCGGTCACATGTGGCCTTTTGCCTTAAATCTACAATTCTCCACCAATCCAAACACTGATTCAAACTGATTTTTTTCGTGTCCAGATAATTTGGCGCTTTTAAGTATCGCTGACGATTTTGCAGAATATATTAAATTCAAAGCTGTTGACGTGTTATTAAAATAACATTAACAATTGTTTTCATTTAAATATTTTCACAAGTTGATGATTTTGTGGATTCCTATTGCTCTACCAAATAAGTAAAAATAAAACCACCATGAACATTTCACCTCATAAAACAGATCAAATTCACACTTTTTTGTCATGCGGTAAAAAAGACGAAAAGACGAGCCGGTATAGAAAACAATGATGAGCGTGGAAAAAACAGGCTGACACCAAAGAAGATTTTAAAGACACCACCACAATGCATTGCATTTTTGCAAAATGCCCTAATTCTGGTCTCTAATTTTCCTCGGTTTTCATAGACATATATGCATCATAGTGCTTTCATCGTTCTAGATCTTAGATTCTAGTTTACATCAATGAATAAATTAGTTATCAGTGTTCCTTTGTCTTATTTCTAAAACTTAAGAGCTTAACAAATGCATCGTATGAAAAAAGCTTTAGTTGGCTGGCGTTTATGCAATGCATTGTGGGAAGACCTTAAAATCTTCTTTGGGCTGACACCTAGCTGAAAGCGTGACCTATAGGAATGGTGGGTGCAACTGCTGAATCCTATCCACAAAATAGTCTAGATACAAATCTTGCTTAGACAGTGGTGGTATGCTTTATTCAATCTTGGACTTGTTCCTAAAGTCTAGCATCAATTTCTTGGGTGAAAGATGCATTAAGCATTTGCTCAGAAAGATGAGTATTGAGTATTGATTATTAAAGCGAGGCTGCCAAGATCATCTGCTGAATGCAACCCAAAATAGTCTAGATACAAATCTTGCTTAGACAGTGGTGTTATGCTTTATTCAATCTTGGACTTGTTCATAAAGTCTAGCATCAATTTCTTGGGTGAAAGATGCATTAAGCATTTGCTCAGAAAGATGAGTATTGAGTATTGATTATGAAAGCGAGGCTGCCAAGATCATCTGCTGAATGCAACCCAAACTAGTCTAGATACAAATCTTGCTTACACAGTGATTTATTCAATCTTGGACTTGTTCATAAAGTCTAGCATCAATTTCTTGGGTGAAAGATGCATTAAGAATTTGCTCAGAAAGATGAGTATTGATTATGAAAGCGAGGCTGCCAAGATCATCTGCTGGATGCAACCCAAAATAGTCTAGATACAAATCTTGATTACGCAGTGGTGTTATGCTTTATTCAATCTTGGACTTGTTCATAAAGTCTAGCATCAATTTCTTGGGTGAAAGATGCATTAAGAATTTGCTCAGAAAGTAAAGTATTGATTATGAAAGCTAGGCTGCCGAGATCATCTGCTGAATGCAACCCAACTAGTCTAGATACAAATCTTGCTTAGACAGTGGGGGTATGCTTTATTCAATTTTGGACTTGTTCATAAAGTCTAGCATCAATTCTACGGATGAATGTTGTTATGCAGTTGCTCAGAAAGATCGGTATTGATTATAAACTAAGCAAGGCTGCTGAGATCATCTTCAAGTATGGACATAAGCTAAAGGTGCCGTCTAACGGTTGTAGTTGGTGGCGGGGACTACCCTGGCGCATGGCGTAGTCTGCAAAATTGCGACATCTGGCTTGCCTCGCTGGAGGAATGTGGTTTTAATTTTTACAGAGTTGGCAAACCATCTATCGCATTCAATGCGACTTGCATTTTTGCGTTTGATGAAAAAAGATTTGTTGTTCTCAGTACATATCTCTGATGTGAAAAAATTCAGCCAATCACAATTGGCCTTTGTTAACACTTTCCACCCGGCAGTCATCTGCATACGACAGTTCTAAAAGTTCACAAAATGTTTGAGAAATGTCAAAATTATTGTATTTCATAACCGTATTTGGAATCACCATGAGAAATGCATTAAAATAAGTACAAACATGACTAGTATTGGTTCAGTAGTTCTTGAGATAGACTTTGAAAGTTGGGAAAGGTTTCTGAAAAATCTGTTTTGTATATGGTAAAACCAATAGCCATGCGGAAAGTGTTAAGATATACAGGTTATCTTCTGGAACATTTTGTACAATATCATTGGGCTATTCCATTTGAATTCCATATACCCCCCCCCCCCCCCCCCCCCCCCCCTATGGATGACATGACATTAATCTACCACACAGGGAGTGTAGATTTCAAATGGTATTACCTACGCTGGAATAGAGGTTACCCATGTAAGCCATTCTACATTCAAGTGAATTAGTGCATGACGTCCAATTCATTGCATGAAGCTCGTTTACCAAATTGGCCTACATATCATGAAACAGGTGGTTAAATCTTAAACAGTCAGTCCTAAACAGCTAAGAATGTTTAAGCAATTCTCATTGGTTCTCGGAAAAATTGGCGACATTTATATGAGACAACTTAACACGACGGCGTACATTAAGTAGCGTGACCACCCCCGCGCAGTGCGTGGTAACTATAGTTTTGTTCCACCACACACACTTTTGCAGTGCGTCTACTGCGCTTTTACTGCCTTTTCGATATTATTAAACAAGGATAAAAGTTGACAAGTGTGGGCAATTTAAATACCCACATTTACCCACATTTATTTAATCAAAAGTTGACAAGTGTGGGCAATTTTAATTGCCCACATTTATTTAATCAAATGTGTACCTTTAAAAAGGTACAAATTTGATTAAATAAATGTCTTAAGTATGACTGTTTTAGAATGAAAATAAAAGTATTGTTGTTAGACCATATCCGTGTTATATTGTCCGTGTATAACTTGAAATAATACTATCGTCCGCATTTATATCAGACAATATAACAACGGTACTGTCTAAAACAATATGTTATTCCCTAATTATTCCCCCAACAAGCAAAAACACGGAAAACCTCTATAACAGCGCATTTTCAAGCAATTGTTACGCTGCACACTCAGCTTAAGTGTTTAATGTTTTGCTTGAATTTTTGAGATGTTGAGTTCATTATTTCATGAAGGGTAGGCAAGGCCCCTACATTCAAACCAAAACAAATCATATTTGTTGGCTTTTCATGTTTGATGCAGAATGTCAAAAAAGGGATGTTTCCAATTTCCTTTACACCCATTGGCAAGTGATGTATATTAACCAATGTTACAAAACATTGTAATGTGGCAACATGAGTAATCTCTAGCCCTGAATTCATTGAGTATATAGTTCAGTGAACTTTGCATTTTTGACATCTTGAACAAAAGCCTTGATAGATGGGATAGGAATGTTCAACCAATCAATAGAACCACTGATTGGAATCGTTGCGGTTTTGTCAATAAAACCAAATGGCATGTCACCAAAAGTTAACAGAATGTGTGTGTCAGTCTATGAAATCATTGTGAAAGTTTACTCAAGTCAAACACAGAATCGTGACCCTATTGCTTGGTTACCAGCTACAACAAATCTTGGTAACCAGTGCAACAAATCAACTTTTGGGCAAGATGCCCTGTGTAATGATAGCTGCCATATGTTTTCTGTGGTAGAACTATAAGTGAATAGGTTTACCTTAACAAAGTAACAAACGGTTTTTAAAAATAAAATTTAGAGATAATTTCGGGACAAATCAGGAATTTTAAAATTTTGAGAAAACCAATTTTCAACAGATTTCAGCCACAAAACAGCTGATTTTACATGATTTGAGGGGGGGGGGGGGGAGAAATCAAAAACAATTCAAAAACAATTCTTGAAAAACGCAAAAAGTGGATCGGTCGGGCCGGTAAAACAGGATGTTTTTTTCTTCCTCGCCTTATAGGCAAACAGCTGCCCTATTCTTGATAATCTGTGTAAGCTGTTGCTAGGGAACATTTATGGCAGCAATTGCATTTATGAAATTCTAGCACGCAAAAAAAGTTGAAACAAGCCACCCCGTAGCACAACGTTATGGACCATTGCACAAAACCCAACCTGATACTGACTGGCTGGCACTAATCCATTAATTTCCCAATGTCAAAACTTGATTGTAGAAATCTTTTTGTACAGTATGTACCTACCAGTATAATACATTTGTTGTATACAGTACTATTAACAAGTCAAATAGCTGTATACACCCTATCCAGGGATACAGTACAAGTGCAATGGGTTGAAAAGTTCACTGGGTAAGGTAGATTTACGGACTAGAAGAAGTATACTCCACCTTAGGCCTTATTTTTCCCTGTCAATTGACTTTTAAACAACTTCCAACATAAGTTTGTAAATATTGAAGAAATATATTCACCATAATTTTGGTCAAATAATGTTAGCCTTTTGTCATGCAATTTTAGTTGATGTCTTATATTTAAGACATGGACAAAATATTGATGAAGCAAAATTTCAAATACCTAATTTTTCAAGAATTATTGACATATTATTTACACAATATTCCAATTCATAACATTATTTTGATGGACACATTCAACTCTAATTGCCCTGTGTCTGGAGCCTGTCCTTTTTAAACAATTGTTAAAGAACTGTTCTTGTCTTATCCAGGGCGTGTATAACATGTAACAGTGGTCACTTATAATAAGAGGGGGCAAGATTTTCTCTGCTGTCTGAGAGAATCCCCACCCCCCCCCCCCCCCACCCCCTCTTAAATTTGTTAGTAGGCGGCAACTAGCTTTGTCCCCCCCTGCTCTCAAATTTGTCATGAGGCGGCAACTAGCTTCGCGCCAGGGCACTGTGGGAAAATATGCCACACCGCCCCCCTCAACATTTCCAGGAGGCGGCAAGCATCTATGGTAAGACCCCCGGGTCAACAGTCATTGACAGTGGGGAAGGTGTAGAGCGAGGGGAGAGATAGAGGAAAAGGTGGCAGCCTGAAAATCAGAACAATATCCTCTTAAAACAAATAAATAAACAAAACCTGTACATGTACATCTGCCTTGTCATAACATTCGTGGTTAATGTATGTGAAGTTTTACAGCTATATTTATTGCAACAGGCTTATTCACTTTTACATCAAGGCACTACATGTAACATCAAAGAACTTGACCTAAATTGTATGATATAACTTGTTCTCTGGGTATCAAAATAATCCGAGTTATCACCAGCCTTATGTATGACCGCTTCATGAACTCCCTTTGGATTGCATTCCTGAAACAAAGTCACAACACAAACATTAGAATTTTATTTGATATAAAGTATTTTGAGCTATAGATTTTGTTTCTCATAACTCAAAATTGAAGGCAGGGGAGACATTCGGTGAGTAGGTGGGTGTGTCTGATATAGTGAAATTTGATTGGTTGAAAGTAGGTGGGCATGTTTTATCATAGAACAATATGAAAACTGTAAAAGCGGAAATTTTCCCGCTACATTTATTTTCGCGCTAAGATCAGCAAACGTGAAAATAAAAATGTGCGAATGTATTCCTTTTGTATGTAGGTCTAGGCCTTTGTAAGGAAGCTCAAAATCGCGAAAAAAAACCCCAAGCAAACTGGTTCAAAATGTGTGAAGAGGGAACACATTTACCATGTTTACTGTTACCAGTAGCTGAAAACAGGTGGGAGGGTCTGTTGGTGAGATGTGATTGGTTGAAAGTAGGCCGGTATGTTTATATTTGATAGTCAAAATTGATTGGCTATGGGTAGGTGGGCGTGTCTGGTAGTTAACTACAAATGTTTATGAGTAGGTGGGCCTGTTCATGTCCGACTCAAAAATGTGCACCATGCATGTAAGCAAATTCTGCAACCCTGCAACATTTATCCACAATTCCTTGCGGTACTTAGCCGGCATTTTCGACAGTGCAAGTTACTCCTTTTCAAAGGGCTCATGTGAACACTCTTAAACATTGTATCAGTCATCGTATCTGCCCGATGACAGAAATAAAACATCAGCTATCGTAACGGCAAGAGAAAAAATACTGCAAGTCACGACTTGCGAATCCCCCTGGCTGGGAGATCAACTAAATGAGGTCAAAGGTCATATATGG
>CM069444.1:24635516-24646430 GCA_035610835.1 Ophiura sarsii
GCAAAGCTGAACTTTTAGGCGATAAAAAACCAACAGAGGGCGGTTGCTATATGTCCTGAATTTCACATTTCTAAGGGATGTGCTATTGCATAGTGCAGGTGTAAACCCTGAACCCAACATCTTACCAGAGTGCAAGTTTATCCAGGTTAAATCACTATCAAATCCATTACTTTCTATCTTCAGTAGATAATAAAATATCAAGCAATATTCTGTCAAAAATGTCTTGACTGGAATAATTCTGCGATATTCAGGCATGACAATGAACTTCACTGAATAAAAGAAACCAAGGTTATGAAAATAAATGCAAAGGCAGGATTTGGATGACAAAAAGAGCAGGAAATCCCGGTTAATCAGGTAAACTGTCACACACACCTAAATATCTTTCACACTTTGTTCTTCATATGGTACACTTCACAGAATGAAGTGCATTTCACAGAATGAAGTGCATTTCACAGAATGAAGTGCATTGATTATAACACATAGTATTTGAATAGTATTTGAACTATATACCATCTCAACTAAACACTAAAGTGAACACTGAAGTCAATATGGTTTTGCAACTTGGATTAAACATAGGCCTACCTGTTTAAATTGCCGTCAGATCACATCCAATATTTCCATAGTTAGATAGCAAAAGAAGAAGCCAGGCACCAGGTTTCCCTGATTTGAAAGATATTTTTAATTAAACACCCTTTGATCACATTAACCTTTTATTGATATTATTTTCAGTATCATAAGTGAGCCATCCAATTAAAAACAATTGATATTTATATGCCAAATAAACCTGTTTAAATCCACCTCCAGGTAAGTATTAGAATTACATATTGCTATCTTCTGAAGGCCAATTGTCCCAGTTTCCACCTTTTACTCAAATCGCTATCTTCAGTAGATAACAAATTAAGGAAATTAGTTTTTGATACCCTGTTTGAATTATTACCATAAGAACACATAGTAATGTCAAATTGATATCTACAGTAAATAACATCTAATTATGCCAGTTAATTTCCTCACTTAACACTTTCCACCACAAGGCAGGCTAGGCGTCTACAGACGACCCTCCAAAGTTTTGTAAAATCTTTCACAAAGTTTTGTAAAATCTTTCACAAAGTTTTGTAAAATCTTTCACAAAGTTTTGTAAAATCTTTCACAAAGTTTTGTAAAATCTTTCACAAATGTCAAACTTACTGAATTTTATCCCCATATCTGGAATCACCATGAGGAATGCATTAAAATAAAATAAGTACAAACATACCTAGTTTTGATTTAGTAATCCTGAAGATAGACCTTGAAAGTTGGGAAAGTGTTTTAAGTTTTATATGGTAAAAACCAAAAGCTGTGTGGAAAGTGTTTAAAGATGGTTCTAAATAGTCGTTAACCTGTTTAAATTATTCAAATTATTATAAAATCACACCGTGACAAAACCTGAAAAGGAACAAGGTTCCATGTTTAGCTTCAACTAACTAAACACCAATGAATCCCCATTGGATCACATATTAAACTTCCATACTTATTGCTATCTTCAGTAGACAGCAAAAGAGCAAGTCGGCTATGTTGACCAGCCACATTTAAATTGATATTTGGCAAAACCAAGTCACCACAGTGTTTGTTATCTTCAGTAGATAGCAAGAAATGAAGCCAGTTGATATAGTTCCATATGGGTGGTGTCATTATTTTCTTCGGAAGGGGTACCAAATTTACCAATAGGATGTTGCGAAATTTGTATGACTGTCCAACGAATACAAATAGTACATAGCACTGTACACTAAAGAAAAACTCCCACACCCTCCACATTTACATTTCTGATATTTTAACTCAGTCTGATCATCTGCCCTACATCAAAAGGAACAGTGTTATATCCCATCCACCATCTAAGTTCAGGAAAAACCCTATAGTATTTAATACATACAAAATGGTCATTATTGTTTACATACATCCTAATCACCCACGATGCTAATTACTTTTAACAGCTGGTTGCCTGAGTAGAATATGTGTTGGCCTGTACTCAATTCGCCTCAGGTCAGTTTACGCTGTTGATAAGCAAGCCATGTGACTTGATCACGCCTACCTATATTGTATATGGAACTATAGTTTGACCGTTTCTAAATCCTCAGGATCGATTTTGGAACTTAATAATAGAGAAAAGCACAGGAACAAAATATGTACACCATACAGATAGATGCCTTAACCCTAACCCATCATACAGGCACAAAAAAACCTTCACCCACTGATGAATAATTAAAAAAAACCTTTGCCCAACACCCAACTCAATATAAAGGTACATATTAATATTTAAAAAACTTCACCGCCTTCAGCAGAAAAAAACACTTGCTGTCTTCGGGGGGAAAAAACCAAATCCACCCGACCACAACTTCTTCCCCTCCCCCCCCCCCCCCTTGAAGTTTAAAAGTGCATCCCCTAGAACCTATGATTCACTACAGCATTAAACAATGTCCAACCAAGCTGAGCCATGCAATTTGTTACGTAATACTAGGGTTGAACTGGTGTGTGTTCACCGGGGAAAATACCCTTAACCCCCCCCCCCCCCCCCCCCACCACCACCCGTCATCATCCGAGCTGATATGTGGGTATGAAATCGCTGCCCGGGCAAGCGTTGGCAGGATAGCTAATTGGTTTGGGACGAATCCCTGGGCCTGGCTGGTATGGGTTAATTCATTCATTACTTGTCGTATGCATGAGAAAGTCATAATTTGCAGCAACTGCATGGATTTACAAAGAGCTTCAAAATCGCTGCATATCTAGTAACGCACAAACTGTAATGATCTAGATTTCTGTGGCTATAACTAGACCAAACAGGATCTACACTAACAGCAGCATTCTGGCAGGCAGATGCCTAAATCATGTTCAGTATTAAGTGGATCATGACCTTTAGGGACAAGTATACTTGTTAGCCATCGAAAAAGACTGTGACCCAAGCAAGCATACTGCTGTTTTGCATGGGGTTTTGTGTGTGTGTTTTTCCCAATGATGAAGATTTTCCCTCAAAATTTGACCCACTGTAAGTTGGGTCTATAGGTGAGGCCCATCTTTTGTCAATTTGACTCTGATGTTTAAATGGGGACTGAGAGATACATATGGGAGTGCGCCCTCAATTTTTCGAAAATAAGTTGATTTGCACCTAAGTAATACTAAGCCTATACTAACTACCATCTGAAACCGTTTACCTTAATTCTCCGTCTATCATGTAAAATTTCACGATTTGGTAATTTTGATGTAAATCACATCGATATCATCAGCATTACTCTCCACATAAATTGCTTCAAACAAATTTCTATCTAGCGCCATCAATCAATCCTTTTCCATAAATCATTACACTTCAGGATTCCTACATACTGTACCTATTGAAACAAAACAAAAAATCTTCACAATTTTACTTTTTCTCAACAATCTCTCAATGCCCCTTTAAGAGAGTTTATAAAAAATAAACATAAGCAGCACCAGCAACAGCAGTCCTAAAGCTTGTGTCAGGCACAGAACAACCAATTAAACAAACACATAAGCAGGACATTTTGCTTATTTTCACTGAATTCTTTTCTTTTCTTGTCTGGATGTTATTAAATGTACACATAAAAGGATAGAAAAATACTAGACTGCCTGAACCTAGGGCAATTTTTTTGTGTGTGTTGCCCTCAGCGACCGACCCTGAAATCTTAAAAATCAAGGCTGCATTTGTTTGTTTTTTAAAGATTTAAATGTTACCCAATATATCAAAATATTACTATTTTCTGCTTGAAATGAATAAGTTTGCTAATAAATAGATTGCTTTTAAATTATTATCACACTAGAAACATAAGTCAAATTGACATTTACCTATTTTTTCTGTCATGAACCACAGTCTGTCAGTAATATTTGTCAGCAAAAAACGAGTCATAGTATTGATATATTATAATGTATAATGTGTGTGGGCTTTTTGTGTTTTTCTGTTGTCGTTGTATATGTTTTATATGTTAGGTAATAAAGGCGGATGTTAAAGAGAGAAAAGAAGAAGAAAAAAAACGAAAATCGACCAACCGACCAGACTTCAAGATTTTTGGCACTTAAGGGCAACACAACTATTTCTTTTCTGGCCTTATTCAACTCTCAAAATACATCCCTTTTATAAAGTCTAGATACAGACTGTTTTAACTGGAGCAAGAAAATGTGGGGCAATATCTTATGGCTGATAAAATTCAAATATACATTCCAATACTAGTCACACTATCCTAGACACCAAAGCTCATGGAGCCACATATTCAATGTGTGTATAATAATTGACAGTTGATTTCTGGGTACCGCTGGTATTGTGTTATATAAATAAATTTGGTGGCGAATTACGGTCAAGTCACTGAAATGTGCTGTGGGAATATGAATTTGATACTTTATGAAGAGAAGTTGAGGATTAATATTTTGGAGGACAAAAATGAAGATAGTCCATATTTTCACAAATATTTGATTAATTTTGAGATTTTGTTGTTTTCTAACAGTTTTGAGACAGGCAGTTAGTTATAAGTTTTGTTAACTCAGTTTTGTTAACTCAGTTTATATACTATGACAAATCTAACTAATGAGTACCTGCTGTTTAAAGTATTAGTATTATCAAGTGTAGTGCACATATTAATAATAACCGTTGCCAAGTCAACTGGCTCATGCTATCTTTGTTATGAACCACTGAACATATTGATCATAACACAAAACCTATGGTGTATCTTAATTTGGAACAGATAGATGTATAGGCCCATGCTTGAACCAGTAACCATGAGTTACTAACACTCACTATGTCCACAAATACTTCAGGATAAAAAAAACCATGAATTAAATAATAATAATGAAGTCCCATTGATGAGGCATCATTCCGTATCATAAAGTTTTGTACAATACAAGTATACATCCAATTAGATTAGACTTTGGAATTAGGCCAATATGGTGACGATTTTCACACTCATTGAGAGCAAAATTATAGGGCGAAAATCAAATTATGCACCCTTGGCTAAATCCGACCCTGGCCCTCTAGGCCAAACCAATGACATGTTTAATGAACCAGTGGTATGAAGGCAGGCAAGGCTTTGATTGTTAGGGTTGTATGGTGGCAGCATATAACATCCCTATAGCAACTTTGTCAGGCCACTCCCCTGCAGAGTGACCCTGCAGGCTACCAATTACAACCATTATGGCTGGAATTTAGGTCATGGCTAGCTGAGGACATCCTCAGGTCACGCTCTTTTGAACAGGCCTCCTTTCCCATACAACTGTCACTGCCCATACCACTTTCTCTGCACATATTGTGGTCTTGTTTTGTGTGGAAGTGGTCATTTTCGCATGATTACTCTTTCATGCTTTGCAGATTACAAAGCATACTATTTGTTTCAGAATTTGTGATTTCTGACAGTTCATTACACGATTTCATACACAGGGGAAACGATTAACGCATTTAAATTATGGTATTTGGTCGTATTTGGTAGCCCTTTCCACGTTGCTATAGTTTTACCACATACAAAATCGATTTTTCAGAAACCTTTCTCAACTCCCAAGGTCTATCTTAAGGATTACTGAACCAATACTAGGCATGTTTGTACTTATTTTAATGCATTTCTCATGGCGATTCCAAATATGGCAATGATATTTTTAAAATTTCAACCTTTTGTGAAATTTTGGAATGTCGTCTGCAGACGCCTGCCACATGGAAAGTGTCAAAAGCCCAAAAATTTACGAAACTGTGACATGACAGAATGAAGGCTAAGTAAGATTCCTATTCAGATGAACTTATGGATTGCATTTGGTAGTCGCACCAAAACATGTAGGTTTATACCTTAGAGGAATTCACAATCATTAAATTACAAACATGTGAAAATGTTTTAAATGGGCAGGTGAGAAAATAGAGCAAGGAATAAGTGTCAAAAGTGTGGAAAAAAGATACAGATGGATGAAACGCTCTATGTTGTGCATGTACACACATAATATACTTACACTTACAGTAACAACATTTAGCTGGCATTTTAACTTGGCTAATTTCGCTAGGACCTCTATTCGCTAATTTAAAATGCAGCTAATTACAGCTAATTACACTTTTATTTTTATACATAGGTTAACATATAAGCAAGATGATTGAAATTAGTGAAATTAAAAGGCCACGATAGGGTGGTGTTCTGCAAATTTGTTAAATTTTCATGCCATGAAATATTAGTGTTTTACAGTAGGCAGGTGTAGTAGTAAGCATATTTTGTACACACCCTATATTTCAACTCATAAACATTTTTACATACCACTCAAAATCTTCCAATGATTTTATTGTTTTAGGACACCAATTAAAGGTCCACACCACATTACCCATTATTTACAGTATTTGTTATCTTTTAAATGCAATATATTTACCCTGAATGTACATACCACTGCAAGTTTATATGGGGTCATATAGGCCTATCTACACCTAAAACAAGATAACATCTACTATCATAATCACCTTTAGAAGTGGACATTTTTGCCCTACATTAAATTTCATGCGTGTGTGCGAACATGTTTCCTAGGCCTATAAATAGGCCCAAGTCTTTCAGTCTATGTACAAGTACATTATGAATATAACCATAGATCTATGATCATGGTGGGAAAAAATGGGGAATATGGGAATGAGATTCCCGGGAAATATAGGCCCTCTCGTGGGAAATCGTTACCCAAAAAAAAAAATATTATTATTATTATTTTGCAAATTATTTTTGGAAAATGCAAGTTCAGTTAAAAATCAAAGCAATTATACAACGTTTTGCCATTGTAGGTGGGTAGAATGTTATGTTGTAACTTTAAAAATAATCGCCATAAAATAAACTTCCCCCCCCCCCCCCCCCCCCCGCGACCGCATACATGGTCGCGGTTGCTGCTTTGCAGCCACTTCTCCTGGGAAATTATCAATTAAATGAATTGGATTCCCGGGAAATTTACATTTTTTCCAGCCCTGTCTATGATATAACATAATGCCAAATTATGACTTCAGTGGTGCCCCGATATGATACTCTGACATTATTAGTGAAACTTGATTGATACATCGGGTTGAGTTAGGTATGATATTTCACCATCGCCCTCTGTGTTTTAAATTTTGCACGGTTATAGCCTAAGTCCAGGATGGATCACTCTAATGTTTTCAGGTATATCACGCAAGTCCCACCAATCATGATAAATATTGAGAGGTTGGGTCCTGATAACAGTCCGGGCCGATTTCCCGTTCAGGAAGCATTCCTGAACTGGAAGTATTACCCATAATCCCTTGCGAATGTATATATTGCAAAGTATTTGCAGTTGTTATACCAAAAAGACCAATTTATTTATTTTAACCAAATATGATGGATCTTTGAATCAATGGCGATCAGTAAATGAGTCAAACTATAAGATAAACTGTTTAGTCAAAATCAATAAATATTATTGTGGTGATTTTCCTAATCTATTGTAATTAAGAAATTTGGCTAATTACCTCATTAAATATTCAAACTCTTTTTTAAAAAAAAGTACACGTAACACTTTTTTTTCCTTCGAAGGAAATTTGCATAATTGTATGATCTTCCATATTACCAAGTTTGGGCATGTCGCAATTTAAAATAACGAATCGATATCCATTTTAGCTTGTAGTCAACTTCATAGACCCTCAAATAAAAAATAACGAGATTAAAATGAGCCACTGAACACTGAGAATGACAATAAAATCTATCATTATATTATACAAAATGGTTCACCTATATTGAAATAGGTCTAGGTTTAATTTGTATGCTACAGTTCTCTTAGCCTTATGAAAAACGTGTTCCTGTAGAGGACTACCCAAACATATCGCATTGCATTATGGGTAATACTTCCAGTTCAGGAATGCTTCCTGAACGGGAAATCGGCCCGGACTGGATAAGGGGCAAGTCAATCTGTTAGGTCATAGTGGCTGGGGGTAAAGCTATAAGCCTACGGTTTTCTGATGGATCGAGGTGCAAAAATGTACTCTACAGGTTTTTCTTATGACAAATTATTTAATTTTGAATGAGAGTAAATAATAAGCATACAAAGAATCTTGACATTCTATTAAATAATTTTAAACTGTGACAAAAGACTAGCCTTCATAATTCTGTACTGTATAGACAACTAGAGGCTTATTATATAGACATGGTCAGCTAAATTGACCTTTGCTCAAATGAATCTCTTGATTAAATCAAGATAATAAATGAGGTCATAATGTGATAGAAGTAGTGGAAAATCGAGGACAGGTCCTACCCACTGCAGTGTTTCGTATGATTAGATAGACAATGAAAAGTTTTGTGAATAAAAAAATATATTACTTAACCCAAATGTTTAAAAAATAAAAAATAGTAGGCATGCTGAATTTAGGAAAGATTTATATTCAGAATGTGTAATTCTCATTTCCCTTAAGTTTATATAACATATTGTTCACAAATAAATAATAATTATATAACCAAGTTAACACTTTCCAGTTTTTGTTTCCACAAGGCTATTAGTTTTACCATTATCATGTTTACAAATACAAAACAGATTTTTCAGAAACCATTCCCATCTTTCAAAGTGTATCTCAAGCATTTCAGAACCAATACTAGGCATGTTTGTACCTATTTTAATGCATTTCTCATGGTGATTCATGGTGGTAATTAAGTTTAATTATTTTGAAACATTTTGTGAAATTTTGGAATGTCGTCTGCAGACGCCTGCCGCATGTAAAGTGTTAATGGGTTCAGGTGGTAAATCCCTGTTCTGCACAGGAGCACCGATATTATGAAATCATGTCATGCTTTAGATGGTTAAAATTTCCATCCATGGCAAAAATTATTTAAGAAACTGCATAGCCAATATACGCCCACTTACAATGACTATGCACATGCCCTGAGCACTTTAGTTGATATTTTGGGGTTCCTCCCAATTTTTACTGAACAAAGCATAAGCATCAACCCATATCCACACTCATATAATAATATTTGAAACCAGAGTAGATAAAACCAAAAGTCACAATTTTTTACTCTCAAAATCTATTCAGACATGCACAATGTAATACTAATAGGATTCAACTATCTGACCTTACTTCTAGTATTCAGACCTTTTGCCCAGTGAAAAGATATCATATATGGCCAGCTCAGAAAATATATGGTGTATGCTATATTACAAACTTATTTTTAAGATTTTTCAACTCCATATTTTCAAGAAATGGATAGAGTAACCATCGACGCACCACTATCACACCTATTTTGCTCAATTGGTCTGAATGCTGATATGAGGGGCACCTCCAGGATATTTCTAGAATGGGGATGAGCCCTCTTTAGTTGGTGGGTGGATCGAGGGGGTCTCTGCTTTGGTTTTCAGGAATTACAATGTGATGGAACCCCATGAAATCCTTTTTAATGCATTTTCCCAGACCTTCTAATTCCACCTTTTGTCTTCCTTTCCTCTTTTTTGCAAGTGATCAGGTACTCTACCCACCCCCTTAGATGCCAAATAGTCTAAGCTAAATAGGGGGGGGGGGGTACTCGCAGCTGCTGCCACACCCTATTATTACACTAACAAGGATTTTTCTCTAACCAAGAATGACAGACACTATGATTACTGAACATGAAAAGCAGCAGTGCTGTAAGATCAGACCCTTATCTCATATTACACATATCCAGCATATTGGTTTCGGTTGTGAGAAGTAAATGATAACAATTAGTGAGAAGAATACACTGGAAATCAGATTGATTTGGAATCTCTCATATGTCGCTTTTTAAAATAATTCTGTGAAAGTTACATGAAACGAGAATATTAAAGGGAAAGTCCAGCCTATTTTCAGGTTGCTCCGGACTGGAGCCCGTGTCACTTGAGGGCGCTCAAAACTGACAGGTGTGCATTGCCATGGTAATGTGTACCCATCAATTCGTGCAATTATTGTATTTCTGCTTTTCAACCCTAAATATATTGAACAATTCCTTAAATTGGAAGCAGCAGATTACCTGCATGGGTGACAACATTTGAAATCTACACTCCATATGTGGGGGATTACGGTCCGGTATTCCGCAGGGGGTGTATGGATTTCAAATGGAATAGCCCATTTAAGCGAAAAATTGTTATCCTATGAACAAGGTAGTGATTTCAGTTTGTGTCACACCTAAATATCACCCAACATTTTAATGTGAACCTTTGACAGGATGGAGCAACTGTGATACATAAAAAGGGCGATATTCCTGTTGAAAAAAAAGGATCTTTCTTCCCTGTTTAGATACCCTTTCCCGCCTCTTCCCCAAACAAAGTGGATATTTCACAGGCCGACAGACAACAGCCTTCAAATTGATGGTACAAATTCAAAATGACACTTTTTTATTTTTTTATACAAGCCTACAAGATTTTTCTTGTTTAGAATGGAATCAAATATCTTTGTGAGCCTCATATCTGCGCCTCTGATCTGGGAATGGCCAAAAGCAACTGTATTCCTTGATTACGGCTAGGTCACACAGCTAGCAGGTATATTAAAATACATTTAAATTCAAATATTTTTACACTCAAAATTGTTTGGTTTTGACACAATTTAAAAGATCTCTTGTTTCTGATAAATTCAAGAATTTATGTTTAATAATAAATTACATCTATATTGTATTTTATCAATCTTTGGCTCGTTATTCAATTTTCACACATTAGTGTAATGGTTGACAAAATGTACAAAAATTATAGAGCTAACCATTTATCTTTGGTAGAAGTAGAAATTTTCGTGCTACATTAAAGGGGCATAGAGATAAGTATCGGAGTGTGCTCTCAATTTTCATGAACTTTTTTGTTTTGCAAAGTAATACTTATATAATAATAATAATAATAATAATATATAGGTATATACTAACTAAAAGTAACTACCATCTGAAACAATTTACCTTAATTCGCAGTCTATAATGTAATATTTCATAATTTGATCACAATGTAGATCAC
>CM069444.1:24646530-24798790 GCA_035610835.1 Ophiura sarsii
CAAGATGAAACAGAAAAAGATGTCTTGTCCTGAGTTCTGAGACGTAGAGAACCAGTTTTATTTCATGGGGAAAACAGCTTTATACAAGGTGTGCTAATTTTTTTTTTTTTAAACGTGTTTTTTTGGTTTTTTTGTTTTTTGTTTTTTTTTTCAAAAAAAAAGAAAATAAGAAAGAAGGAGACGGCCCCTAAAAAGGAAGCTAAACATGAGGTTTATTTTACTTGGCCTAAGCCTGGTGATGACTAATTACTAATTGGTCCAAACTTATCCATCATTTAACAGCAATAATTTAATAACTATTTAACAAATAAAATAAACAAATCAGTCAATACATACTACTATTTTTAGATAAATCTTTGCTGTTTTAATCCCATTATTTGCTACTTCCGTTTGTCTGTATCATTAGCAGGGGCTACAAAAAGGAGGGAAAAGTTTGATTCACTAAAGACCTTTCCTCCCTCAAATAATCTAAATATGCAAAGAATTGAGGACAAAACGCAATCAAATCTGTTAATTTGAGCTTGTTATGACAACACCAACTTCCAATAATTTGGGGTAATGTGCCCATTGGCAAATAATTATTAAAAAATAAAAAAATAAAATTTCTTCAAATAGCTGGTTATCCATGACACCCCTATAGCAATAATGAATCGACTCTGTAATTAAGTTCATCACCTGTCCCTCACCAATGTCAAAGTCATTCCTGTCATTGGCCTCCTGCGCAGACTTTGAATAAGTAATACCTGACACCTATGCACATGCTCAAGTTGATAACGAGTCCAAGTACAAGATACACCTGCTGCATTATATAACACTTAGACAAAATAACTCTCCCCTTTAAAAAAATAACTACAGGGCGCTAATTATAATAGAAGTGTGGCAATTAATGGCTTGATTTCCTGGATAGTTCAAATTCATCAATATTTAGGGTAAGAATAATATTTCCTGATTATTAATATCTTGATCTGTCCCTAGCTACGGCCTATATATATCAAGCAAGGTTTTACATTTACAGTACATATCTCCCTTTTTTCTGCTTCATGTATGGGAGGTTTTATTCATAGGCCTACAATCAAACAATTGAACCAACCATATACAGGGTGAGTCAAAAAACTGCAATAGTGGAAAGAAGCCATTTTGTTTTCAAAACCGAATTGAATTTTAAAACTTTTTAAACGTTGCTAGAATGATGTATTTAATCCTAACTTTGTGTGAAAAAATTAAGTCGATCACATTTTTCATTTGTCTTTGGTGACCCTTTTTGCTGCACAACCAAATTTACATGTTTGTCCACGAGCACAGTGATTTTTAATTGAAATTGCACACATTGCATTTTCATATTTGAATATCCCGCCAACAAAAATTTGGAAAATGTCTTCTTTTTTTTTAAATTTAGAACATTATAAGCTTTCATAATATGGGTATGGTAAATTGATTATGTTAACTCACATGTAAACAAGAAAGGATGCATCAAATTCCAATAACATCACAAATGTTATCAAGTTTCTAAATTTGAATAAAGACACATTTTGCGATCTGATGCATATTTTGGGTATCTCGTGGACAGACGTGTGAAATGGGTGCACTGGTAAAAAGGTTCACCAAAGGCAAACGGAAAATGATATTGACTTATTTTTTTTCACACAAATTTAGAAACAAATAAGGTATTCTTATAACAAGTAAAAAAAATTCAAACTTCAACTTAGTTTTTAAAACAAGATGGCTTCTTTCCACTATTGCAGTTTTTTTGACTAACCCTGTACATAGTCCTACCTTAGGACTTCTCTATTTAAGCCTAGAAACCTGCTCCCAATCCGAGAACCTTTATCAACCAGAGTTCAGCCCCGTGGAGTCAAAACTCTTTTGGCTTAGCTAGGAGGATGGCTGACTCAGTGTTCTATATTCTATCTTAGTATAGTATTTCCCTGGATAGGCTGGTTTTAGTGGTCATAATACAAGGAGGGCTACCATCTACATACAAGATTGGCTGAGCTTTTATACATAAGCCCCCCCCCCCCCCCCCCCCCCCCAGATGCGGCCAGTGGAATTGGGTCATCCATGCGTCATCCATGTATCCATGGTTTTAGTGGCCCTACGAGGAGGGCTACCATCTACATACAAGATTGGCTGAGCTTTTATACATAAGCCCCCCCCCCCCCCCCCCCCCCCCCAGATGCGGCCAGTGGAATTGGGTCATCAATGTGTCCATGCACTTCTAACCAGCAATTAGTATTGATCATCACTCACACTACTGGCTGGATACACTGCCACCAGCAAATAAAAACATATTTAAACACTTCACATTGATCTTCCTATAATCACATTAGAATTGTGCTACTATTCTCTATTTGTCTTACTCTGGACAGTAACTGATGGTGCTACCAACTCTATTTGTCTTATTCTGGACAGTTACGTTCCCGGGCTTACGTTACTTTACAGACGCAGCATTTACGCACACGTATGTATCTTCCGTCTTTCTAATCTACGCTTGTGTGCATATACCAGCGCCTCAAGTAGCTGCTGCATAAAGTAGAATACGCAGTTACGTCACTGTCGCGTGAGGGATACTGTAAAAGTAGTAATTTTCACACGATTAAATGTTCGGGCTTTGCTGATTTTCAGTCATTTCGCTTGCTTTTAAAATTCGCGATTTTGAAAAAAGCTCCTTACATAGAATTATACACAAAATAAATATATTTGTGTGTTTTTATTTTCACGGTAGCTGCTTGGAACGCATAAAGCGTGAAAATGAATGTGGCGGGAGAATGTTCACGTTTACAGTACATAGACTATTATAGCCAGTCTAGCCCCTACTTCATGAATTTCATAAATCTTGTTGTGCAACCAATTTAGGCTATATATGGCAATGAAAAATTTAGTTTTCGGAGCTCATTTCAATTGAATGGTCTTGTGATTACGTCATTGGGCTCTCGGACCAATGAGGTTCAAGCCTTAGCATCAGCAAACGCCCAATTATTTCTGCCATATGAGAGCTCTTTCCACATGAGCGTTAAGTCGCCAGTGTGATAAACATGCCAAAAATCAATAGAAAAAAAAGGAATTTTGCAACTTCAATTTGAATTTTGACAGGGAAAATCTTGAGGGGTAAGCTTTAGGATACCCTACCCATTTTTTTTTATTCCTCATTTTGTAAGTGTATGGGTCATTCTTTAAAAGTCCCCATTGAAGACATGCAGTGGTAGGGTATACTAAAATACAATTTTCTGACTTAGCTCTCATTTTGTGACGGCAGGTCTCCCATTTCTTCCTCCTTGGGGTTATGGTTTATTAGGGACGCACCATTTGATTTTCAGGGGGGGGTAGGAAGTTGGGTTGGGGGTGAATTTATTTTTTTGGCCGCCGCAAGGGTTGAATTTTTTTTTTTTTTACTAATCAGGGGGTGAATTTTTTTTTTTGGGCCTGCGTAGAGGGGGAATTTTTTTTCTTCCGAAAACTTCCTACCCCCCCCCCCCCTGAAAATCTAATGGTGCGTCCCTTAGAGAAAAGTAGTGAAAATTCCTGGAGAGGTCGTTTTTTTTAGGGCTGACAAAGGTTATGTGAAGCAATAAACACAAACTGGTGAACCCTTAACAAATCTATTCCCATTAACATCGCCTGCATTAAGCGTGGCAAATTGAGTGAAGGGAATAAATAAACGGACATGATGGTATGTCAGAGAAGATATAGCACCATTCCCATAATGCCTTGCAAGATAGTGCAATCAAATTCATGAAAGAGACTCCTATTAGGGATGCACCATTAGATTTTTTCAGGTGGGGGTAGAAAGTGTTTGTAAGAAGAATAAATCCCCCCCTCTATCCAGGCCAAAACAAACACCCCCCCCCCCCCCCCCCCTGATGAATAAAAAAAACCTCTACCCACCCAACTCAATATGAATGAATACATATAAAAATTCCTTTAAAAAGGAATGGGCGCTCAAATGAACATGCTTCATTTGATTAATTACAATATATTAAATAATAAATCTAAATAGGACTTTTGATTAATTACAAATTATATTAAATATAATAATTTGGTCCTGAAGAAGTCAGAGCTAATCCTGACGAAAGTGTAAAAGTCTTAAACTTGTCCGCCGGCGTACCCGTTAAGCTCTATACTCTATTTGGCTTCCTCTGGACAGTGGCGTAACTTACCAGACGCAGCTTGTACGCACGCGTATGTATATTCCGCCTTTCAACGCTCATGTGTATATGCCAGCGCCGCGAGTGTTATGTAGTGCAATTAGTAGAATACGCGGTTACGTCACTGTCTCGTGATGGCCAAATAGACTATAGATAGGATGTTTACATTATTTATATATTTATGTATTATATATTCTTTAACTATTTCTATAAATGACTTGTTAATCCAATTGAAGGATTATCTAATTAATCTATGCATTCATGATTTCTTTTAGTATTGATCAATCAATCAATCAATCAATCAATCAATCAATCAATCAATCAATCAATCAATCAATCAATCAATCAATCAATCAATCAATCAATCAATCAATCAATCAATCAATCAATCAATCAATCAATCAATATTATTACATCTGTCAATAGTCAATCAATTAATGATTTATGAATTCATCACTTCATTTATTCATCATTCAATGTGATTGATGAATAAAGTAATAATTTTAAAAGCGACTTAATCATATTATTACTAATGAAAGTTTAGTAGAGAACTCAGCAGTTTGGAATTGAAGACTCCAACTTTCCTGGTGTTTATATTATACCCACGTACCAAACTACCAAGACCAACCCACTGATCTCTGCATGAAAGTAATTCATAATTGAACCAGTCAGTATTAGGCCTACAGATGAGTTGATATTGAACAGCGGACTGCGTAAACTACAACTGTACACCGCCCCAACCCACACCTCTCAATGCCCTGTACAATGTACATGCAATGCTTTGCTATTATAATACATCTATATGCAGGCTGCATTATAGCTGAGATACTGCACTGTACATATTCATATCGAGAATGTAACCGAGTGTAACTATCTCCATCCTTTATAACGAGCGTGATATTCAGCCTCGTTTATAGTTAGTAAACGCCGATAGCACGCGTACACTACAACTCAACATTTCACTGTTACGTAAATGTTAGTAAGAGACCATCAGTAAACATGGCAGCCTCCATCTATAATATCTAGAAATACCAAATTGTGTAAGTTTTCGTTAACTGATGACAATACAAGGGCTCCCGCCGTAGCGGGGCGCCCAAAAAGAAATTTGCCACCTTCGGCAGCGCAAAAAACAGCCCCCCCCTGAACCCAACTTCCTACCCCCCTGAAAATCTAATGGTGCGTCCCTTACTTAGGTCCTTCACAGATAATTTTTAGTTTCCTGTTGATCTGAGCACGGGGACGAAGTGACTTTTAATTATTAGTTATTAAATAGATATTATTTTCTATATTTTGAAACTAGTTATCACAACCAATATCAACCTGTTTAAACTGGGACTCGACTTTGCATATAACTATTTTACAACTATTATGAGGTTGTACACAAGTAATAATGCAATCATGCTCTTTGCTAAGGCTAAATTTTAAAAAATCATTTGTCTCAAAGCTCCCGCGCGCGTTAGTTTATTGATGCGCATTAGAAAAACAAAAATCTTAAAATATCTTCTTTCTTTTTTTATATTTATTTAAAATCCCAAAATGACACCGATTTTTCAGATTTTCATTGATCACATCATTTAAAATACAAAAGGTCACTTTTATAAGGATTTCAATATTTCATATTTAAAAAAGAAAAAAAGAAAAAAACTTTTAAAAAAAACGCATTCTGCATTAGGTTTTGAAAAACTGAAGAGCTTTGAGACAAATGATTTTTTCTAATTTAGCCTTATTCATCATCATAGTTGATATCATCAAAGTCAGAAAGTAGCAAATGAAAGTAATTTAAAGTCATTTTAAAGGATAAAATCCTAAATAAACATCAAATAATTAAATATATCTCGCAATTCCCACAATGCCTTGTATGCATATTATGTACAAACTATTTGAAGAAAATGCATTGTGGGAAGTGTACAACATCTTCTCTGATGGCATGTACTGTGATGCCTGCTGAAAGATACTATGCAGCATATAAAGTGCTCAACAAAAGAAAGTCGTACACTTTGTTCAGGTCATTTAAAGTAACTTTCGATTATTTTTTTACCAAACAGGCTAGATAGACATTTGGATGAATCTTGTAGGCACATTTTGATACCAAACATAACACCTTAACAACAAAGATAAACCATGATTAGCACCATTTATAGAAAATAAGTCACTTTTCAAAAGTCACATTTCCAATACACTACGCGGAAGAAAACACCAATTGTTAACAAGCACATAATGCCCTTTACGTTCGGAATCAAATATCCCGCTCACTAAAGTGTACGCCCAGCGCAAGGTAGTGTACACGGCTGCACTATGTGATCGATTGCCCGCCGGTCAATCCTGGTTAATAACAGTGTCACACACACACATTTTCCTCCCGTGTAGTAATTGAAAATGTGACTTTTGAAAAGTGACTAATTTTCTTTAAATGGCGCTAATCATGGGTTATCTTTGTTGCTAGGTGTTATGTTTGGTATCAAAATGTGCCTAAAAGATTCATCCAAATGTCTATTTAGCCTGTTTGGTAAAAAAACAATCAAAAGTTACTTTAATTGACCTAAACAAAGTGTACGACTTTCTTTTGTTGAGCACTTTAGCAATATGATTAGAGGATGGTAGGATCAGGGTTCCCATAATGCAATCATAAATATCATATCACTTACTGCCCTGTTGTATTAAAATATCCTCCTTTTATTTTGTGTGCCAAAACACCTTTTACAGTATTCAACAAACTGGAATAATGAATTATGGGATAGATGCCATCCTACCGTATCCTGTGCAATCCAAGTAGTCATAGGGTTTCAGTTTTAGGGATGCATGCACCATTAGATTTTCAGGGTGGGTGGGGGGAAGTTTTTGAAGAAAAGACTAAGAAAAAACTTCCCCCTCTATGAAGGCCAACCCCCCGCCCCCACCCCCACCCGATGAGTAAAAAATAAAAATAAAAACATCTACCCCACTCAATATGAAGGAATACATTTTTTTAAAAATCCCCCTTTACGGCGGCCAAAACAAAAGAAATCCCCCCCCCCCCCCGACTTCCTACCCCCCTAACAATCTAATGGTGCGTCCCTTAGATTTGCTAAGGTGAAACTATTCCAACTATACTTCCATATTCCAACCAATAACTATGAAAATCCCCAAACCAAACTTGACCTTTGGCAAATTGATCCAGGAGCTAGGCTAATAATATTTGACCACACTTTACCTGGTTCTGCCCCTAGAGGAAATAGATAAAGTTATAAATAGCATTTTATTTATAGCCATTTATATTATACCAATTAATACTATAGAAATAAAAGTGGACATTAGTTTGCCCTGTTCATGCATTTTCCAATGTCATCTACCTATAAGGAAATAGAATCACAATGACCTTTGAACTTGGTAGGTGACCTTGGCATGATCTATGACCTGATTTTGGGGTCAAGTGATTTTTTAAGGGGAAGAAAGATGGTCATATTTTGTGCATCCCTGTTCTATGGGTTTAAGGGGTATTGAGAGATTGCCTAGAAATGAAATTTGGAAAAAAGGAATTGTTCCAATTTATAAGGTACGAAGGAACCCCAAAGTGTAATGAATAATGGCACTAGATTGAAATTTGGTTTCAAGCAAGTTATGTGGTGAGTGGTGCTAATAATTTGGATGATATCTACATCAAAATTACCAAATCATGAAATGTTACATGATAGACGGCGAATTAAGGTAAATGGTTTCATATGGTAGTTATACATGCCTAAGTATTACTATTACGTAGGTGCAAAAACACCTGATTTCCAGAAAAATTGAGGGCCCATGCCCATACGTATCTCTCAGTGCCCTTTAACCAACCAATCATTTTCTAAATTATGAAGAATATTTTTTTTAATCTTTTGACTATGTTTGATGACAATTGTTGAAAGATTTTTCTGTACTTTCAAGACTTTCTTTTTAAATTCCCACCCAACCAACCTGCACCCAACCAACCCTACTTAAAGGTCCTTCCATTCATACATGTAGGGTTTTTCCCCCAAAGACACAAAATGACAGAGGAAAGATACAACATTTTATATTCAAAACAGTCGGTCTCAAATTCATGATTTTAATTTAATATTGAAATATCACACAAAAATAAATACAATTGTTTTTAAATGTATTATATAATAGAATACACAACAAGAATTTCTGAATGCTGGTGACCTTTTGTTGTAATTTGCGGGAAAAGTAAATAGTCATTTTCTTTCTTCAATTTAATAACAACAAATGCAATACTTTGTTTTATTGATTTAAAAAATGCTTTTTATGTTTATAGAATACACAACAGGAATTGCTGAATACTGATGGCTGGTGAACTTTTGTTGTAATTTGCAGGAAAATGAAATAGTCATTTTTTTCCAATTTAATAACAATAAATGCAATATTTTGTTTTTATTGATTTAAAAAATGCATTTTGCACTATATTTTCTAATTTTTTCTAATTTTTTCTTCTTGCTATATGGGCTTTTTAGGAAAATTAGAGCTCAAGCTAAAAGCCATTGAGTCCTCTTCTTCTCTTTGTTCACAGGTCATTGTCAGTATTAACAATTAAAAATAACATGCCAGTTTCCATTTTATTATATTGTGAAGCGCCTATCAATTGCAATCCTAAAACCCCTGGACCTGGGAGTTACACAAGGATTTGAGGAAAGGAGATAATTTGGATACTAATACAAAGATACAACTCCTGGCTAAGTCACCCAGGGGCAGACTGGGGATTGGAAATGGCAGGGGCAAATGCTGTTGATGCTCTCAATCATCAATTTAGCTCTGCGACAGAGCATATATAGATATTCGCATGTTTAACTGCCTCGTTTTCCCAAATTTATCTTATGAATCCAAGTTCTAGAAACACCAATGTATCAATTTCCCCCTACCGGTGTGGGCTGGAGTGGCTGTAATTCTACCCTTTACCTCTAACTCCCCCTCCCCCACCCCACCCCACCACATCATATTAGCTTTCACCACCATAACTCAATTCATTCACTGTAGGTAGGCAGGAAATAAACATCTTGAAGCTAAGTCTTTTTGAAGGGACACAAAATTATTTGAACTGCCCTGTAGTCTAGAACCCATACATTTTGCCCACAGGACAGACAGCAGCTAGACAAAATCATCTTCAATCAAATCACGAAATATAATTACAAGGTCAAGTCAAGCCATCAAAAACCCAAATACAAAAGATAATCATCGATATCAAATATCATCAACCAGTTCTGATAATAAAGGGCAATTTGTATAAATCTGCCGTTGTGATTGATCGAATCAAGTCAAATCCAATAAAAAGCACGAAGACGCGTGTGAATACACTTTGCCCGGTGTCTTCCTTTCCCTTGACAAAGACGGCACCTGTTCCGACTGTATCCCGCTCATTGATTTGTCACACAAAGATAACTTGAAATGGGTAGTGGCGATGTTTGGAGAAGTACGGTCAGGAAAAATATCTAGTATTTTTTAATGAAAAATTAGTTGATAGCAGGGGTACAAAACGGGGTCTTAACCAAAGAGCTGATTTGGATACCACTCACTATGAATGCATTTGTGGAGGTGAGGGCTGCATAATGTGTGACGCACAGCCCTGATTGTAAATAATAATGTAAAATAGGGTAAGAATAATTTCCAGTATTTAAAGAATAATATCCAGTATTTGAAAAATCAAGATATGTTCGACCAATCAAGTTTAGACAAAAATTGCCATGAAATCTCCTCAAGAAGCCTATTTCCTTTACAACAGTCATACTGCACTTAGCACTTTATAAAGGTAGATGTTCCGATTTTCAACTTGAAGTTTTCTATTCGACATGAAAGGTTATCCTCAAATAAGTCGTATTCCAAAGTTTGAGTTGCATAACTCTAATGGTTCTTATTTTAGACGCACAAGATGCCGTGAAATGCGCCCATTGAGTTGTACACAAACTATATTGGTGGTTAACCAATTTTCGCGGTAATTCGATGTTATTTCACCGATTTCTTCATAATCATACTGATTTGCACCGTCAAATTTCAGTATGTTAATCAGACAAATATAATCTTTCATATGATATGAAAATCTCCATATGTTTCAGAAAAATCTGTGTTATGAAAATGTGATCGGGTCATCTACCTTTAAGTTTGGTCTCTGTACAATTTACAGTTCTACAGATAATCAAGCTTACAAGACAGCTTCTTGAAATCCTACATGCCGATATGGCGGACGCCGGACACCGGAAAACGGATGGAGACCTTACAAAAAATATTTTACTAACGTTCAGCCTTTGGCTTTGCAGGTGAGATAAAATTCAGTTGCTTTGAATCAACATCATCTGCACCTCCACTTAGAACACAAAGCTACGGAAGACATGACCTTAATCTTCCACACATTTGAAATTCACACTGTTGAAGATTTAGATCACATCTTCCAGTAGCCGAGAGCCGTGGCTTGCCTATGGGGCCTGGGTTTTTGGTCCCAGTTGAAATACCAGTTATAGGGCTGTCACCCCGGCTGTCACACTACGGTGATCTGGTCTTGCGCTTGTGTTGCGCTGAAAAAAGTATTAAAAAGTATCAAAGCGCCAAGCAAAACCGATTTGGGACGCTGTGGACACTTGTTAAAGCGGGAGAGGGTCCCCATGTAACACGTAGGAAGATCATGGAAAACTGCTTCCACTACGCTGTAAACATCCTTAGTGCGTCCATGTCGCTGTCTGCGATACTAGTATGTTTTCAATACATTTGCACAACGTTCTATACATGTGCGCGGAGAGTATAGAGCGATTGCACGAAGGTTATTAGATTCAAATCATCCCGCCAAGTACAATACCAAACATATGTTAAACTTATTGATCCAAGTGAATGGATCCACCCATGCATGTCTTCGTCTAAAGGATTATTTGAACTAACGACCACCGTGCAATCGCCCTATAAAGAGAGCCTCGATCCTGCCTGCTCAGTCTGTTTTCAGGGTTTGACCAGTGAACAACATACACAGAACAACATAGACACAATGGGACGACTCAAATGCAAGGCTTCAGCACCCAATGCAGCAGCGTGCATGCATAAAACAAACGCGGTGCACTGGCGCTCAAGGGTGACCATAGAGACCCTCTCACGTCCCAGCCAGTTCCCACTGCATCTCCGAGGGGTTCTTGGAGACCTTGATGCACTTGACTTGGCGTTTTGATAATTTTTCAGCGTAATGCAAGCGACAGCCTGATTGCAGCAGAATGTGAAAGGGTTTTAGTGACCTTGATTTATAAATTGACAATTTCGGACAATTTTTCACACTCTCACTGTGTGTTATTTATATTCAATAATTTTAACATTTTTGAAACATTTTGTGCAATTTTGGAACTGTCGCCTGCAGACGCCTGTCGCGTGGAAATTTTGCAAAGAAGCTATGTACTATTTACTTTCTTTCCCATTCCTTTCTTTCCGCATAGATGAAGAATAAGATGCATCCAATTGTTTTGAAGAGTATATACTAAAAGCAGTTGCATACATCACCCAAGTTATTCAACGTTGCCTGTGCTTAAATTAATTCATTATTCAGAGAAAAATCATCTGCCCTTTGTAAGCAGCTCTCATATTCACACTGTGGCCCTCATTGTTGTTGTTGTACACAAGGTTGTACATGTCTGCTGTATATAATTATGATGACAGACAGTGATATTGTTTCATAATTAATTAAGGTCGGTCAAGTTAAAGAGCACACTCCATCAATATCCCCCCTCCCATTTCTGTTTAACCATCTGTAACATTATATATATTTTAATTAAGAAGTTGACACTTTGATGAATAGATTTGCTTGAATTCAACGGTGTTACAAATTTTACATAAGCTCCTGTCCCCTTTTAACCCTAACGGCCTAGTACTAAAAAATACTACTTCTAAGCCTATCTCCAATTTAGCGCATGTGTGGACTGTTTTTTCGATGATGTAATCAGCCAAGCCTAAATAGTGAGCATGGTATACTGCGCCAACGAGTAATGTGATCTGGTAAGGCCAAATTAAATTAATTGTTTGTCTCAAAGCTCCTCTCCTGTTGTAAAACTAATGCGGAATGCGGGTTTTTTTCAAGTTTTTTTTTTTTTTTTTTTTAAATATAAAATATTGAAATCCTTGTAAAAGTGAACTTTTGTATTTAAGATGATCTGATCAATGAAAATCTGAAAAATCTGTGAAATTTTAGATTTTGTTTTTTGTTTTTTGAAAAGGAAAAAAAAAAAAAAAAAAAGGTTTTTTCAGATTTTTGTTTTTCTAATGCGCACCAATAAACGAACGCGCGCGGGAGCTTTGAGACAAACAATTATTTTAATTTGGCCTAATAAAAGATGTTTCATGTATGTATGATGGAAATAATAACACACAGGTTTTGAATGTATTTTAAAATCTTTAACCCTAACACTTTTGAAGGATTTTCCACACAAAAAATTTTCAAGCAAAAAAAACACACACAACAAGAGGTGCCACGCCCCGGGGTTTGAACCCACGACCTCTCGGTTACAAGTCAAACGCTCTACCAACTGAGCCACGGGGGGGGGAGCTATGCTGGGCGAGTGTCATTCGCCCAGCTATGTAGCCCGGGGCCATTATTTCACCCAAAAACCTCAGCGCCAGGTGGAACCGACAGGCTGGGAAATGGGATTTCATGGGGTGCGGGGCTGTAAGGGTTAATCAAGGTGAAATTAGAGAAAAAAAGTGAAAATTAAAAAGAAGAAGAAAAAAATTGTTCCTAAGCCCTAACACTTTTGAAGGATTTTCCAACGAAATTTTTTTCAAGCAAAAAAAAAACACACAACAAGAGGTGCCACGCCCCGGGGTTTGAACCCACGACCTCTCGGTTACAAGTCGAACGCTCTACCAACTGAGCCACGGGGGGGGGGGGGGGGGGGGGGGGGGGGGGGGGAGCTATGCTGGGCGAGTGTATTCGCCCAGCTATGTAGCCCGGGGCCATTATTTCACCCAAAAACCTCAGCGCCAGGTGGAACCGACAGGCTGGGAAATGGGATTTCATGGGGTGCGGGGGTGTAAAGGTTAATAGACAGATTTACCATTTTGCATTACCACATCACATGCATATGAACCACAAAAATAATTTTTCTGACTTGAATTTGCAAATATCTTTTAATCATTATTTTACTGTTATTTCATGTAACAGGCAACACTTCTCTTCCCATATTGAATGATAATTTACTGACTTATGGGTTTTTTCAAATGTTAAATAATTTTCCATTTTTTCTAGGAAAGCTGTATTTTAAAGAGTACTACCACAAAGACCATGTTGTTTCTTCGTACGATGCTTCGTTAAGAAGTTACACATGTTACAAACAACACTTCTCTTCCCACATATTACATGTAAATTTACTGAATTTAAATATTTTTAGAATGTGCCATATATGGTTTAAGATTAAAATTGCAGAAGATGTGCTTTTTCATTTGTTTATACCTCTGAAATTCCCAAGAAATCTTGACTTTGGCGGATAACCAAAAATGTTGGCGGATAACCTGATTTCCTATCATGGTTATACCTATGATTTAAAAGCGAGCTTCACTATAAACAAATCACAACCACGTAATAATCCTACTCCAAAACATTGGCGGATGGATTATGTACTTTTGCAGCAAGCCAAGGTCACCCTGATGCACGGGTTTAATATAATTAATGAATAAAATTCATGTGTCTAACAAACAAATTCAATTAGATCAATACCAACATGGTTATACACTAGTATTCCCTTCATCCAGTAGATAGTTTCATGAATAGTTAATTAGTTAAGCTGTATGTAATCACATCAAATCAACGAGGCCTCCAAACTCACAGTGAAACTTTTGCCAAGGCGAGGAAATTTAAAAAAACTGTTTTACAAGACATACCAAAGCCATAATTTGTTGGTTTGTATAAATGTAATTTTTGGGGGGATTTATTTTGTTTATTAATATTTGTGTGGCAATGTTCATATAATAAGTGATCTCAAATTGTTCTATTTCTGTAGGAGTATGGATAGATTTTTCACAATTGTGTGTCGAACGAGAGCATGCACGATTCACGCATTGTCATTCCCGTGGGACAGGGTCACAAGGTGCGAAATAGGGCCTCTGTTTTTTTCGACAAAAATGGATCAAATTGATTCCTAACTCGCATTTTCGATTCTATAAATTCGTATATTTGTAAGTAATGTATCATGCAACTTCCCTGTTCATGTCATAGCTAGTTTTCAAGGAAATCTTGCATAATAATTTGGGGAACTTCCCTGGCAGCTAGATTCCTTGCACTATTATGCAATTTCATTGGTAAGTTATTCATGATGACTATTAGGCCCCAAAAGTGCCCTCAAGTGCCAAAAAATTTAATTCGGGTCGGTCAGTCGGATTTTTTTTTTTGGCTGAAATATATAGGGTTTATGTCAAAACAAAATTGGTATATGCCCATAATATGTCAATTTAACTAATGTTTCTAGTGTGACAATAGTCTAAAAACATTTATTTAGGCTTATTTATTCATTTCAACCAAGAAATAGTAACATTTAGACACTTTTAATCAAATTTAAATCTTAAAAAAATTAAATAAAAAAAATTAAAATTAAAAATTAAAAATTAAAAATTAAAAATTAAAAAAATGTAAAAAAAATTCGACCCTAGTTTTTACGATTTTAGGGTCGGTTGCTGAGGGCAACACAACTATTTTTTGTTGTTGGCCTTACATGATTACAGATCTATGGAACATTAAGGTCCTATAGGCTGTGTCGGTTGCTGAGGGCAACACAACTATTTTTTGTTGTTGGCCTTACATGATTACAGATCTATGGAACATTAAGGTCCTATAGGCTGGCGCATTCGGTGATTTAGATGTGCCCATACCCCTCCCACCTCCTGACCAGCCTCAAGAAGCTCCCTCTTTAGACACT
This sequence comes from Ophiura sarsii, assembly GCA_035610835.1. NCBI lineage: Eukaryota > Metazoa > Echinodermata > Ophiuroidea > Amphilepidida > Ophiuridae > Ophiura > Ophiura sarsii. The sequence goes on from CM069444.1 coordinate 24,661,550, forward strand.
GGATTGGGGTAGTCAGTATGATCAGATCTATCGGTGATTGTGACAGACTGATGGTGACTTGTTCCTACAAAATCGCTAAAACTTGCATATTTCAATTCAATGGGGTTTTTCATTCTTTTTCAAACACTGTATGCTCATTCTGGGTCAACCTGGCTTTAAGCTACGCATTGATCATCTAACAGAGACATTCGTGTTTGCAATACAATACAGGTTGTTCAGGTGCAACAATAGAATTTTATATCAATGTTACGAGTCTCGCATAACATAGGTTTAAGTGAATTATTGAAGCATAAGTCGCTGATTATATCGCATTTTACATTTGAAACATTATTACAATTCATAACAAAAGATAAGAATTCACATACAGGTCTATAATACTTCGATGCTATGAATGTAATGTTGGGTCACAGCACAGGGCCATTCAAAACATTAACAAATAAAAACAGTTGGGTTTAAAGGGTTTTTTTAAACGATATGTGTCGCCCATAAAAGGATGGGATAGGAGAGACAGTTTGCTTGAAAATGTTTTACATTATTTCTTAACTCTGATATCTAACCTTTTTACATGAAAAATATCATTGTATCTTTTCTTTTAAATAGCTGTGCTAACAACAGTGTGTATAGCCTTAAATCCTTTTTATGATTCAGGTTTTAACCCTAACCCTACTGCCCCCACCCCCACCCCACCCCCTCTGAGCACTAACAAATACTACTTCTAAGCCTATCTACAGATGATTTTCGATGACGTAATCAACCGAGGCTTATACAGTGGGCGCGGTGTGATGCGCGAATAGCTGAGAGTCGCGGCTTAGTGGGTGGGACGATGGGCCAATGACAATCAGAGCTACCAACACCGCAATCTTACAATCAGGAAGATTTGGCACAGAAATCAGGAATAAATCATAACGAATCCTATATGGGCAACCAATTACGGAAATTAGGACGATTGATAAATTTATTCATTTTAACAAGGGAATATCAATCCATTTTCAGGAAGTCTTCTCCCGAATCAGGAAGGGTTGGCAGCTCTGCCAAATATGCGGAGGGTCCTCGAATCGATTACCAGCAATTTAGTCGGTGTTTTCTCTTCCAAAATTGTGATCCCAGTTAAAAAACCGGTTAGAAGGTTAGGGTTAAGAATATTTCAACCATACTTGTTCATATTGTGCAGAAAAGTAAATTCCAAAACAAAAACAAACAAAAATTAAAGCGGCCTAACTTTTACAATAAGTCGCAGAGGGGTAACGCAACAATAGTATTTTCCAAGTGTACAATGTGGAATGCAACAGGTTGCTATAGAGATCAGACATATTTCACACAGGGACTCACTATCAATTTGAAATTGAGTAAGAGGAAAGCAGGGGCAGCATTTGTATGGTCAGTGTTGCCAGGTTATAATTTGGTTCCCTTTCAGCTCAATTCTGATGATAATTTGGCTAATAGTTGTCAAGTAAGGATACCAAATAGGATAACGAGAGGAAAAGAGCCAAATTGTGTAATTTTTAGCCAATTTCAGCCAATTTTAAGCCAAAAATAACATTTGATAAAATCTTAATAATCTCAAGATCATCCCTATCACTTTATTAAATAAATTGAGAATGTTCTTATCAATATTTATATGACATATTGAAAATGAAGCATTGACATGGGAAATAGAGGATGAGGGCAGGGGGCAGTACCCTATGGGAGTAATGTTAGTGTGGCAGAATTGTTCTTTTCCTTCTCCAACATACTCATACTTTATACGCAAAGCATTACTAAACTTTACCCTGTTAGGCTGTTAGTGACTTAAGTATCTCCCATTCAGGTGTGATTTCATGTTTTAATGAACATACACTTGGTTTGTTACTTGCTCTAAAGTTTCCTTACTCACTCACACTCTCTTAATCATGTTTTTCAGCCCACTTTGTCAGGATAATCGGAGAGTTGCCACGCCCCCTCCAGAGAGTCTTCCAAAAAAACACTCATGTGTAATGTTGTATCCTGTGCCCTGTGTACGTATTATGTGTAGCATGTTTTATACCCAATATTTGTTTGATAATGATCTGATCCGATCTAATTATGTGATTAAGTATGATTTTGGAAAATCAAATTTGCACGATTATTGTGGAAATTAACTTTTTTTGTCTTGACATATTACATGGGTACCCGAAACTTTTACGGAAATGGGCCCAAAAGTAGCCCAATTTATCTTATAAATAGTGATATTGGCAACTGGTGGATCATGGTACAGGGTGGTATGGATCGGTATATGGTTTGGGGTTACCCCATTTGGTATTGAGGAATTGAAGGGGATTTGTCTGGCTTTAGGTTGTTTATATGGCGTATATAACGATGCAATCACTATAGTTGAGAATCTACTATGGTATTGTATTGCCATTGTCTGGTGTTTCCTTTATCACTGTAAGAGTGGACATTTTTGCACTACATTTATTTTCACGCTTTTCGCGCTTAAATCAGCAAGCGCAAAAATAAAAATGCGTGAATATATTCATTTTGTATGTAGGTCTATATATTTATTTTGTATGTAGGTCTATGTATTTCGATTAAACTTGGTGAAGAAGCACTCTCAGGTGAACTAACTACTAGTACTACTCTGGATGGTAAGAATGAGGGGTCAAATAACCTGTCATTGCCCCCCCCCCCCCCCCCCCCCCCCCCCCCCCCCCCCCCCCGACTTACAATCTAAGGGGACCCTGCCTGGTTGCCTGGTTGATTTAAATCACAACAAATAAACACTAACAATATTTTTATTTTTTTTTCAATTTTTAAAAAATAATATGCACTTTTTTCAGATTTTTAACCTAATACAAACCTAAATGGTTGTTAATAAAAAATCATATGCTACTATAAACAAACTTCACAACTGTATAGGCCTAAATTATAAAAGGTTGCAGCACAGCCTTGCAAATGTCTATGACTTATGAATAGTTAGTTATTCATGCTCATCATTAGTATCCCGTCTAATTATCGATTTGCTATGTGTTTCATTTCAAAACTGGCGGAATCCAGATGCCTGCCTGCCTGCCTGCCTGCCAAAAATAGCCTACATGTACTAATTATGAAGTCAAGGTTAGTAATAATGAAAATAAAGAATTATGTTTAGCATAATGAAAATAAAGAATTATGTTTACCTTAACATTATAGCTTCAAATTTTATTATTTGTAACATTTGTGGTATTAAATTGATATGAAACCAATAATGGGCTATTCCATTTGAAATCTATACACCCCCTATGGAAGACATTGACTTTGAAATAGGGTTACATTTTATGGGTGAGACTCCAAGTGTTTCGAATATTAGAATTTCCAATAGAATAACTAAATATAAATTGTCTTTATAGCTATGGTTTTCAAAAGTTATTCTTGATATTTCTTATAAATCAGGCTGTTAGCTGTTTGTGGCCTAATAATAGAGTACACCATTTTTGGAACATATAAAGCCTATGTACATAATATAGCCCGACAGCTTTTGCCGCATTTTCGTTTTCTGCATTTTTATTTTCCGCACATATACATCGCCAAAAATTTCCCCGCATTATTCCATTTACTCCGCTTCACCAAGTCACATCACTTATTCTACCTTGATAAGGGACGCACCATTTGATATCCGGGTGGGGGGGGGCATGGAAGTTTTTTGAAGAAGAATAAACTTGACCCACTTATCCAGGTGAAGAAAAAAAACTTGACCCACCAATGGACAAATTCGATAAAAAACTCTGCCCCACCCAACTCAAAATAAAGGAAAACATTAACCCTGGAGAAGAAAAACAAACTCTGCCGCATTTGGCAGCACAAAAAAAAGGTCGCCGCCTTTGGCGGGCACATTTTTTTCTTTCTGCCAGACCCAAACTTCCATGCCCCCATGGATATCAAATGGTGCGTCCCTTAAAGGCCTATGGCCAAAATATCGGAAGTTAAAATAAATCATGAGGTCTGAACCAAATTACTTTTTCTCTGGACATTATTATCTTGTTTTATCAAACCTATGCAACTCCTTCGCTTATAAGCCTATATCTTATATTGATGTGTAGCTGTAGCAATTGAATTGCTTCATAAGTATACAGAATTGTTTTGATGATAAAAAGATCAGTATTTGTCTGGTCAATAGACATTTCTAAACCGGTAAAATTATTATCCTAATCTTAAAATTGTCCACTCACCATGTACATTTCTTTTCAGGATAAATTCAGCAAAATAAAGCAATCCTTCGGTGTAAGGCTATCTAATGATATGATACACCTATTGCAACCAGTACATTCCACCATAATAATCCTGTGCAAGTCCATTCACTATCAGTTGGCTGTTCTAATGACCTGGTGATGAGTTAACAACAATGTATTGCGCAAGTCATGTTTTATCTAAGTTTTACTGATTGGACTACAGAGATGGACTTGATGATGACCATTGCTGAAGTTATCTGTGTTAGACTTAGTACCGTACTCAAAGTCTGTTCACTATCAGATGGATGTCAGAATGACCTGGTGACGGAGTTAACAACAATGTATTACGCAAGTCATGTTTTATCGAAGTTTTACTGATTGGACTACAGAGATGGACTTGATGATGACCATCGCTGAAGTTATCTGTGTTAGACTTAGTACCGTACTCAAAAGTCTGTTCACTATCAGATGGATGTCAGAATGACCTGGTGATTGCTAACAGCGATGTATTAATACACAGAATGCTAGTTTATCTATTACTGGTTGGACTATAGGATTGGATTTGGTGACCGCTAGGTCAGAGCATGGTCAGAGATATCTATTAGACGTGCCATCATGCAAGTCTGTTCACTATCAGGATGGACATTGGAATGACCTGGTGATATGCTATCCTAACACAATAAACAGCACCCACATTAGGCCAAAAAAAAATGTTTGATTGTCCTTGTGTTACTCATTCCGACCCAAAAACTTTTTTTCTTTTTTTTTCTTTTTTTTCCTTTTTTTATTTAAAAAAAAAGAAACTTTTTTATTTTACAAATATTAGTCGAAAATCAAAATTTAAATTGTTTAAGTGTTGAGAAAATAAAATACTCATCAAAATATTAAAGATTTTGTTCCCCGTTTTGGTTACCACAACAAGTACATCTCATTTTACTTTTGGTACCTGGAAAAAGAGCAAGTGAGGAAGAAAAAAAAAACACCTTTTCCCGACCGACCTACCCAACTTTTAAAAGTGATCTATGGACAATCAAAAACAAAAATTGTTGGCCTTAACAAAGGTCATAACCAACTTTTAACTGATTGGACTACACAAGTGGACTTGGTGACCATTGGCAGAACAATATCTATATTAGACCATGGAGGTGATTAGACTTTAATTATAGCGCCTCTATATAGGTCATATACCAATATCATAGGGTACTTTCATTAACCTTTCCAATGCTATTGCTACAATAGTAGTTCAAATCTTTCTAGAGTACTTCCATACCGGCACAACTTAAAATCAAGATCCTTTCAAAACAATATCAGGCATACACCTAGATACTGCATTGACCAATTGCTGCATGACAAACTGTACATTCAAAATTATATATCTTTTAAAAATATGCTCCTTTATCTAGTCAATCTAACTAATTTGCTGACAAAGTGCATAAAACCACAGATAGTCAAAACACACCAGAAACGATCTGTCTCAACCAAATTCTTAAAGTAAAGAGTTAACGAGATAAATTCCACAAGATTTTACACAGAAGCTAAGCCAACAAAGATGACCTCAAGTATTTATATTATGGACAAAAATGTAACTGGTGTTATCCACAGATAGTCTGTGTGTTATCATAAGGTATCACGTACCCTAATCAGTTTTGGGTTGTGCTTTATCAGCCCGTGCTACAATTTGCATTTCTGATTAATTTGAAAATAATTATAAATAAGGACAAACTGGTGTGAATTAAATTAATAATGACTTGATGAAAATAATTATTTGCAGATTTACTTCTGCTGTTACTGGATCTAATAACAATTGATACAATTTTTTTTCTTCTTTAAATAATGGCTTTTTTTTGCATTTGGTAAGTAGGGAACTATTAGTTTTGCTTCTTAATGTTATTCTTTATGTTATCAGGTATCATTGTAAGCGCTTTGATCCTCCGGGGAATGGCGCATCGTAAATACTTCCTGTAACTCCCCAGGCATGTTTTTAGAAATAAAATTATCAGGGGAGAAAAACGGTTCAAATTTGAAAACCATAATCCTCCTCAGTACTACAAATAACTACACTGTTAGTTGCTGGTACTATAGGTAAATTAATAATTGAACGAACACAACTAAGCAGCATATCGCGTACATTGCATGAAGCGCACACAACCATTCGTGTGATAATTTTGGGCGCGATCATCTTTGTACTGCGTTCGCGTTGTTCGTTCAATTATTAATTTACCTATAGTAGTGGTTAGCGCTTCCCGGTATGCATGTATCTTGTGACCCGATCAGGTCGTTTATTCAAAACGATCTGGAAAATCCCACCATTTCCAAGCTGACTTTGTGGCACGATCAGTCTGATTTGCCCCCCCCCCCCCACCCCCAAATAAGATATATGTTATATTTTCCAGGGAGCGCCCTCTAGTCATGATTTTTTTTTATTTTTAGAATTAGGGTTGTTGTTTTTTGGTGATTTACATTTCTGATCATAAATCAAGAATATATTCCGAGTTACAACAGAGCGATTTGATTCCTAATTACTTCAATATGATTTAAAGAGTGAAAATAAACTGTCAGGTCTGTGCGACAATTTATTTTTCACTCTAAATTCACTCTAAAACCAGAATTTTGAAATAATTAGGAATTGTATCTCTCTGTAACTCAGAATGTATTTATGATTAATGATCAGAAATGTAAATCTGCAAGAAAATTTACTTTCTAAAAATAATCATGAATAGAGGGCGCCCCCTGGAAAAGATCACATAATATGCCTATAAGAGACATCTTTTTAAATGTTCCCTTATATACAAGTACGGTTAAGTTCATGAACGACTAGTATTGACGATGTTAAAATCATAAACTAATGAGGTGGATATTCAAAGGACTATATTTGCATAGTAGTATGTTTTAGTTATAGAAGGGTAGTAATTTAGGTGAGGAATACTTACATATAATTCATTGTTTTATGCTAAATATAACTTTTTTTTACATCTCTACATCGAAGTGGATAAAAATAGTACCAGATTCCGAAAAGTGTTGAAGTTGACAGGTGGCATAAGTATAGGTGAATTGATTACAGATTTGTATAATGACAATAAATCAATTGTAATCAATACTCTGATGGATCAATGACACAAAATGTTTTAATGGAATCAGCTAGTTACAAAACAGATGCGATTTATTGATCAAATACCGTAGTTGAAATGATCAATACTTGACTGACTGAACGACTGAGAGTTCCTTTGTTTCAAAAAGACACACACACATACAGCGCCGTATGTGGCCGAACATGGCTGTTAACTAGAGTTTATCTTGTGATTAGCGAATTTGACGCTAATCTCTAGCTTCGCGCCCATCGGCTGAAAACTGCTAATAATAATATCACAAATGTATCAACATTTATGTATCAAGTATGGCTGACCAAAAATAATTATGGCCAGAAAATCCACAGTTTTACAGTCAATTGAAATGTAAGCATGGGGCATATAACTATAAACTGTATCATTGAATGATAGGCTTTGTTTACTGATCAATACTAAACTCTCTGAACGAGAATGATGTCAGACTTGTTTTATTCCTATGTGGTAAGTTTCATACTTGTGGAAGTTGTGGAGTAAATTGGTACATGACTTTATACTATGGTATTGGTAAGTGTTGTTCTGTTTAGGATGAAACTGATCTTAGAAATATTAGCAACAATGTTGTGCAGAAAATAGACTTCACTTAAAGGAGCACTTCGAGATACGTATTGGAGTGCGCCCTCAAAAACAAACTATACTAGCTACCATCTGAAAACGTTCACCTTAATTCAGCGTCTATCATGTAGATCATGTCAAATTCAAAAGTATCAGCACCACTTGCCACATTGCTTCATCCAAATTCATATCTAGCACCATCATTCAACCCTCTACCCATAAATTATTACACCTCACTTCAATTGAAACAATTTTTTCTTTCTTCAGATTTCATTTACTTGACAATCTCTCAGTGCCTCTTTAACCAATAGTTTAGTTTCCTTGGTTTTATTAGTAGCTGTCCATCCCTAAAACGTTTGATGTGATCAAGCTATTTGCATGGCTATAAATCCATGTAGTCACTTCTTGTACAAGGGCTACATGTATACAATTACAATGATGGTAAGTTGAAAATATCCTCCTGAACAATTTTTGTATACCTAATAAGTGATCACATAGGAATGTCAAAAAAGATGAATAATTTACATTCCATGCAATGTATACATCATGTATATTCTTGTGGCAAATACAAATTATGCCACCCAGGAAAAGAAGTTACAATTATATTTATACAGTTATATTGTATCCTATGGATAGTGCTCAATTACTGTAAACGTGGAAATTTTAGCGCTACATTAATTTTTGCGCTTTTCACGCTCCTAGCAGCTTCAAAAACAAATTAAAAAACGTGAACATATTTATTTTATGTATAAGTCTATGTAATGATCTTTCAAATCGCGAATCTAAAAACAATCGAAATGGCTGAAAGTCATCAAAGCGCAAAAATAACCACTTTTACAGTATATCAGGTATTTCACCATCAAATGCCTTAATCATACTTGAACAGGGGAGGTCCAGGAGGGAAGAAGAGATCAAATATATATTATTCAAACTAAGTAATAATCCATCATTGGATGTTTTCCAAAACAAATTTCACTTTCTTCAGTCTTGTCAAAATTGATAAAAATGCATCATCAAATTATCAAACTCCAACTTCATACTCCACCCTGCTAAATCCAACAAAATCCAACAGAAGCATCGTGCCAGTGGACCCCCCATCTCATTGCGCAATTACACAAACGTACATAGGCTCCGATATTTTAATTTTGGGAGCCTGAACCGTAGCGTGATGAACGATCGTCTGGCCATGGTGGCCCGGGTTTGATTCCCAGGGGCGGCACACACCATTTTGTCTGTCCTTATTTGTCATGTGTTTCCCCCTCTTAGCTTTATTGTTACGAATCCACATAATGTTACTGTCTTTTTACAGGTGTATGATTTGTGAATTTAAAAATGTTTAGAAAAGAAGAAAAAGGATTAATAAATTAATTTAAAAAATAAAAATGTAAGCATAAATTAAAATGGAATATGAGGGACCGCCTTGTATAAAATTGCCAATTAAACATTCTGGCAGAAACAAATCAAGGCTTGAATTAGAACAGGAATTAAATATGAAACTGAAATTAAAATGGATAGTAGCAAGTACAGGTCACACAAAATAATCTGGATTTTTTATTTGCTTTCGCCGGCATAGATTCACATAACATCCTGTATATGTGTGCTGCTTATATTAACTTCCCATATTAATTATTTAAACAATATTGCTGATCAAGATTCAAGAATACAAGTAACATCATAATATGTGATGCGATCTGTGAAAACCCGTCGGATGTCGCAAAATGTGAACTAGGGATTATGGGTAAAACAAAATATATATATATATATATTCTTTTTTTTATTTCTTTTTTTATTTTTGAGAGTTTTTAAAGAAAATTAATTTCCAATACTCTGTGTCATCATCTTTCATGAAATTTCACCTTCAAAAACTGACTTGAGTCACTTTTATTATTAACCTTATTATGTTATTCTATTGAATTATGTATCTTTTTTGGCCAGTTTTCATGATTTCTTATTTTGTAGCTTTTTATGACATCGCGATCATCATTCACTCATAACGTTTTTGTAGTGATCGTAGAAAAATGATCGAAACAGTACTGTAATCAGCACAGTTTGAGCTTTTTTATGATATAAATATCTCCGGTATGATAAATGCCACCATGTGGCGGGTTTTCACAGATCGCATCACATATCACTGGGTTTTATTATTTATAATAATTATCCTTTTTATGATGGTACTAAACTGCTTATCCTTATGTTCAAATATCCTAAAAATGTGATTAAATATGGGTGTGTATGCACGGATAGCTAATTTCCAGCAATTGCTCTTCTTTATTTTTAGCTATCTTAAAATTAGTACACAATAGTGAACTGTTATTAAATTTGCAATGTTGTGTTCTTTCGCATCAATTTGTCTTGAGAACCAATGTAATGTCATGTGTACTGATTACTAAACATAAATGCATTGCATTGATTACCCATGTTTACGTGGCTTAATTGGCCATGCATTTTTCTCATGTTACAATACATTATGATGTCTAACGAAGAGGAAAGGGGGGGGGGGGGGGGAATCAACAAGAGGGTCGGTCTGTGATTAAATTGATGACCAATAGATCACTGAAAATATTGTATACATACAATTTGTGTGACTTTTATTTATGAAATAAAGAAAAAATATCTAATGCATGATAAAACTCTACTACAATGCGAAAATACAATAAGAAATTAGATCATGGGTGTTTCAGACATACGATACATGAATAGACATTGTATTAATAATTGAAATTGCTGCTGATGAATTATTAGAATATTCTCTCTTCAATTCACAATGTGGGATAATAAATTAATATCAAACTTTTTCAATTAATGTTTCATTGGGATTCAATGATTATCCAACAATAAAACACATTGGGTGTACAACCTGTTACCCATTTAATACGCCCACATTTTAGATTTATCATACAAAAGTATACATCATACATTTTAAAATGCGTAAGTCCAGTTTAAACCCTATTTCCGGTTTCGGAGTTACATGAGTAATTCTTGTACTTCTTTAACGAAGGGAAACATAAAAAGATAACACATCACCTGTTTTATCAATAACTCAAAATCAATATTAGAAGCCTGAATTAGACTTATCCCTTTTAAAGGCTCAAATCCAAACTAATGCATCAGAATATATGTTAAGTTATAAAACTAAGATCTTCAAAGTCAATTTAAGGGATTTTTCCTTGAAAATTTGGGGAAATGTTCAAGATTTTTTCTGAATTTGTCAGTTTAGGGAGTAGGTTCAACTTTTACGCGAAAGTAACAGAAATTAGTATATTTTAGGACTTTTGTGTATTCTATGGTTTTGAAGTGAATGAAAAACAAATAAAGAAAAAACATTGTTATTCCAACCATAATCACAATTAATGTACCTTTATGGTATCAGAAAGTGGATGCAGTATATCAGTATAGAATTCAAACATAACTCCTTGGTGCAAATGAGTGTACAGCAGTCATATCCTCAATTAGGTCTCCCTTCTATTCTATCTATACTCGTGTTTCTCTTTCTCTGAAATAGGTCTCCCTTCTATCTATACTCATATTTCTCATTCTTGTTATTTGCTGCAATTAGTAAATGATGCAGTTACGTCACCGCCTTGTGATAGATAAATAGACTATGATAGCAGCATTAAAAGGCAGCAAACATTTTACATTGATTGTAAAAGATGGCTGCCTTAAAGTTCATTCTATACCAGAGACCTATTTGATGGAATAAGATATCTAACATGATATACGCACTGTGTATAATGTAGCAAAATCCTTAGAAATGGGTACTGTTTTTTCCAAAATCACCCTTAGAAATAGGTAAGGGTTTTGAATCTCCAGCCGCACACCCACGACCAAACCAAATATGAGTACCGCCCCCCCCCCCCCCCTCCCCGGAATGCATGAGGCAGCAATTATTTTATCTCTGATCTACATTGTAAATATAATAGCTGCCTTGGGCTCTATTCAGTATCAGAATCCTATCTAACAGAACAGGATATTCTGACATATGGTGTGTATACATGTCCATTTTTTTAGAAATTGTCTCATCAATATTGACCACCCCAATAAGCCAACACTAAGTAAAAATAATCCCCTAAAGTATCCAATCAATGAAAATGCTAAATTTCTGGAGCCAGTTTTGTTATAATTCACCCTGAAAATGTATTCTGTCGTAAAACATGAGATGGTAATTGAATTGAATGGATAGACACGTATGTGCCATCACATGTATCTTTAATCCATAGAAAAAAAATATTTTACTGCCATTTTTATTCTACAAAATTGCACAACTATTATTCATATTCACTGCTCTAATTCCTCTTTTATACACGCCTCGTCATTATTACAGTGAAAAAAACACATGTGCGCTTATAACACGCAGTGCTGCATCAGGCTGTAAAAGACATCGCAATCAGCTGACTGGCTGTACATGCACAATGTACAGCTAGCACTGTGGGATATGCCATGTGAGTGTATATCCGTGTGCACATGCACCGGCAAACTTTAAAGGTGCCGGTACCACTATACATGCAGCGACAGCGGGTTGATCCTTATATTGGATGAATAAGTGGGATAATGCAAATAAATCCTTTTTATATCATAAGAAATCTGTATACATTCTCGTTATATTCTTACTTTTTTAATCGGTGCTATAGCTTGGACCATATGATGAGGCATTGGTGGCCCTTGCATGTATGTATGCGGTACTACATCCGGCTTTCTCCATGTCACTGTAGCCATATTCCACATAGGAGTGTCAGAGATGACACGGATGGTGGTGTCTTATCAATAACGATGTAGGGAAGTAGAGAGAGATAAATTTTGGAACTGGTACACTTAGTCCAAAGATATATCCTTCCTTGTATATATAACCTTTTGGTATGGTAGTGAGAATCCTCAAGATCAGTACTATTAAAGTCAGGTATATGTACATCCGATATTATTCACTTATACATGGTATACACATGTACAAACATACAGCGGTGGCAGCAGTTATATAGCAAGTCAGTTTGACAGTTAGTTAGCAGGCTGGCTGGCTATGCGTGGGCAGGGCCTGACACTACTATACACACGCAAACAGCATAGAGTAGTAAAACCCCTGACTGACTAGACTAGTTTATTACTGTTAGATTGGAAATGTAACCAACCAAATGCAATGAAGCAGCTGTTGGGGTACTAGACTCTACCGAAAACCAAACTGAGTAAACCAAACGGAACCATTGGATCAACAAAGCCTTTTGATTGTTTATCTATAGGCATAATGAGTAAAAGGGGCGTGGCAGTTTTTACCAAAAGGGGTGTGCCTGAGGATGTAATGTGGCATTTTGGTCTACTGCCTAAATCGCATCATTGAAGATTATAATGTATTGATGTACATTGTACATTAATAAATTCTTCATGAATATGACATACTGAAAAAGGGGCGTGGCATATGGACCGGTCCTAGCTAATGGACTTTGCAAACCACTGCGTCAGTTGTCTATTTATGTTCCGTTGTTAATCAATGACCAATGACCAATCAATGCCAGTCTTATTAATGAGCTGAAAGGATCTTGGCAATGTTTATATAATCAGGGCAGGACATGCATGTTATTTTATGGCCTAAATCATTCCACAATAAAAATGCACTACAGATAAACAGCGAGAATATCACTGCTAGCAGACCAGACCATACATACTGTACTGATTTGTTTTCTTGATTTTCAGGTCAAAAGTGGACTTTCCTGATATCAAATTACACATAACTGTGGTCTTGGTTTAGGGTTTAGCATTGAGGGATTTATGGGTAAGTTCGGGTTAGGGTGTCATGGTCAGGGTTAGGGTTAGGTTAAGGGTTACAGATAGGGTTTTGGTTAGGATTTAGGCCTAATTGGATGAGGGTGTTCAAGGGGATAGTGATAGGTTTGGTAAGGGTTAGTTTAGAGTTTAGGTAAGGGTTAATGTAAGACTTAGGGTTATGGTCGGGGTCAACAATCCCTAGCCTTACATAAGAAAAATATATTAATAGACAACCCACCACAATTCTCTATTTTAGGTTGATGAAGGGTAACAAACGTGTAGGCCTATGATATCAAAAGGGTGTGGCATGAACTACTTGCTACATGGTTTATAGCCAGATGAGAATAAGCCTGTAGAGATCACCCAATATCTTCAAATCATACCGTTTTGAAAATCACTGTTTAATGTCCAAATATCACAATCAACATAAAATAGGTCAATATAATATTGTTCGTTCCCATACCATGCATACCAGAGAGATATGGACCATACCATTATGCATTGCAGGGAGGAAATGAACCATACCGAGTTCATGAATTGAAATCAAAATATGCAGTCTTACTACGAGGACAAGGACACACAGGGGGCAGGGGAAGCACTTTAATACAGAGTTGCAAGCATCTACGATAATGATAAAAATGGTGCCTTTTTCAGTGTCAGTGCTGAGTGCGTAATCCTGATAAATTTTACAATTTCTAAAATTGGCAATTTTAAACAATGAGAAAATAAGAGTGTCTTTTTAACAACTTGAATCTGTGATAAGACTTGACAAGAATCTTTTTTTCTTCAAATTTTTGAAAGTTGTTGCAAATTTATCATACATGTTTTACAAAACAAAATCCTGGCTGACCAACCCTACCAGAGAGGTCCAAAAATCTCCAAAATTAGCGTTTTTTGGTCACATATTTAGGGTGGGTTATGCAATACATGCACACACATGTTGGATGGAAAACATATTTAATCTCTGAATGCTACTTTGATTGGTATCATCTGCACTTCGGTCATTTTTGAGAGCCATACTTCAGATTTTGTAGCCACTTTAAAAGCTCTACTTTTTTTCAAAGTCAGTGTTCCCTCGCCCCCATCCCTCCTTCCCACATCTCACCTGTTAAGCTAAATAATGGAAGCTGATTGTTAGCTTCCTATAATCATGATTTGTCAATTTGTCTTCTTTGCCAACAACTTTCACTATTTAGAGGGGAAAATGCCCGGGGGGGGGGGGGGGGGGGGGGGCAATAAGATATAATGTTGTAATCATCCGCATGAACGAAAACGCGGATTAAGGGTGCCTTTTTCGACCACAAAGCGGGCCCGCGCAGGCTTATGCTAAGGGTATCAAAATCACAAATTTTAGAGAATCAGGGTGTCTTTTTCAACCTGAATCCGCGCTAAGGGTTGCTTGGGCTGATAGTCACGTCTCTGCAAATAGGCAAAAATGGTTAGGCCTACAGACACATTTACCAACAAAACTGAATCATACACTTAATTTATACGTTTTTCAGTCTAAACTCTGTCTTGAGGACCTATATCCGTATGCTTTGTCAAGATATAATC
Organism: Ophiura sarsii; assembly: GCA_035610835.1. Taxonomy (NCBI): domain Eukaryota; kingdom Metazoa; phylum Echinodermata; class Ophiuroidea; order Amphilepidida; family Ophiuridae; genus Ophiura; species Ophiura sarsii. The sequence continues at coordinate 24,676,695 of CM069444.1, forward strand.
CATAAGGGTCACTTTTTCCTTCATTGAGAGTCCGCATTAAGGGTAGTTTTTGACAGTGGATTCATGCAGATGATTACAACTTTTATACATGAGTGCCCCCTCCCCCGGGAAAAAGCATAAGATTTTAATGCCATAAAACCCTATAAGAGGTGTGTGTATTTTAGGGGATGGGAGGTGGGGGGGGGGGGGGTAACAGTCAATGTGATATTATAAGTAGGCCCAACCTTTTTACGTGAAGACCTGGATAATTTTATAACGTAAGATGTTGCTTTATTTCTTGCAGACAATAATTCATGTAGCCCTACCATAGGACTACCCTAAATATTAGTGAGATATGAGAACCGGTCTGAATCTGAGAACCGCTATCAATCTGAGAACCGCCCAATTTTATTTCCACAGCTATGATAAAGTGTCACTCAGTGTTTCTATATTCAATCTTAGTAAAATAAGTATTTCTATAGGTAGGCTAATCTTTTGAAACAGCAACCCTAGGATGCACTATAATTTATGGGCTATATCTTATTTTTCCAACATTTTTGCCTACCTAACATATCAGAATGGTGCTAAAAATCTTGGATAATCAGTAATGAATAGATAGTGACTTTGACTTTTTTTTCAGAGTCCTATATGTAACTTCACATTCATTTCCATTAGCCAAAAAGTTAATGTGTCAGGAAACTCAAAATTGAACATTGATAAAAAGAGACCTTTTAGTCCAACATTAAACACTTCCATTACGTGCAGTAATGCTGATTAACCCCTCGAGCACTACGAGCCAACTACATTATTATATATCTGTCTAAAACCTTTTCTGATTGGATACAGTGGACAGAAAGAGGTTAACATCACTTTTTGAGCCAATCAGAAACATTGTTAAAATAATTTAAACACTTCCATTACATGCAGTTATGCTAATTAACCCCTTGGACACTACAAGCCAACTACATTATCTGTATAAAACCTTTTCTGATTAGACATAGCGGACATAAAGAGGCTAACATCAGGCACAATTTTTTTTTTTTTGCCCTCAGCGACCAACCCTGAAAAACACAATAAATCAGGGTCACAACCTGTCTTTTCTTTTTAAAGATTTTATATATTTTACCCAATTTGTCAAAATATTACTATTTTCTGCTTGAAATGAATAATTTTGCTTGAATAGATTGCTTTTAAACTATTACCACACTAGAAATATTAGTCAAATTGACATTTTACCAATTTTGTCTTGTCATTGTCATGAACCACAAGTCTGTCAGTAATATTTGTCAGCAAAAAAAGAAGAGAAAAAAGAAGAAGAAAAATTGACCGACCGACCTGCCTTTTTGTTGGCACTTGAAGGCAACACACACAACAACAAAATTGGCCTAACCTTTTAAGCCAATCAGAAACATCATAAAAATGGCTATTCATGCTTAAACTGAAATATACCAAGATATCAGAACTAAATCTGTAATCTTCATATTGATTGGTTGCTCACGTGATAATATGTCATTAACCAACGGGAGATACTGTACAAGGCAGCCGTGGCCAGGGGGTTAATGAGCGGAGAATAAAAATGAGGGCAAACGAAACTAGGTTTACATGTCTGCTAGGCACGAGGCAGGAGGTTCATTATGGCATACTGACTTGAACCATTTACACAGTAAGATACTGCCCGAGTATAATTACGAGTTTCATTCAAACTGAAATATATGGGCCTCATATCATAAGGCAAAGAAGAAAGAAGAAGGCCGATGGACCTTTTAAGTTGGGTTGGTCTGTAGATTACTATAAAACAATATAATTTCGCGGATACTTTATTTTCTGAATTTAAAATAACTGCTATTTTAGCGGGCATTTAATTTTGCAAATCTGGAAATGATACTGTTACTTTCAATGCAAAATTGACAGTTTCGAGGGTTATTTAATTTCGTGAATCCGCATCCCTCGCAAAAATTAGTGGTTTTACAGTATTTATTGGAAGGGGGGGGGGGGGGTTGAGGGGAGTGACAATTTGTTGGAAGTTTTCAAAATTAGTTGACTAAATGGGAATAATAATAATACTATTCCAAAATAATTGAAAACACTTTCACATTATAATAAATGGCCGGTTTCAGAGTGCAACATATAGAGAGGAACAAGAGCTTCAGTTCCGATGTTTTTTAACCCAAATGTTTCAATTTGCTAAAAATGTGCCAAAAATCCTGAGGTCGGGTCAGTCGCTCGATTATCTTTCTTTTTTCCCCTCATTTTTTTTGATGAAAAAATTATTGACTGTCATGGTCCATGTCAAGACAAAATTGGTAAATGTCAATGTTACTAATGTTTCTAGTGTGATAATAGTTTACAACTATTTATTCAAGCAAACTTATTCATTTCAATCAGAAAATAGTTATATTTTGACTATTGAGGTAAATTTTAAATCATAAAGCCTTTTTGGCCTTGGAATGATTTAATATTGAGCACTGTAATCAGCCGCTTCACTCTGAAGTCTAAGAAAATGGACATCAATATAACCAGGTTTCGTGCATTTGCACTAACAATGTTGATGATTTCATGTGTCAGATATGCTGTAAATTGGCTGCTAACTGTACCCAACCACACGGCTGACTGGTTTCATTCATCAACACATTTTTGCTGGTTTATTCAGTCACGTTTCTCCCAAAACATATTATTTGCTAACTTACTACAAGTTCATGAAATTGAAATTGAACTTTTTCTGTGAATTATTATTAAACCATTCATTAAACTTGTAGGCTGGTCGACATTTCAAACATTTTAACAAAATAAGATGTTGGTGCAGACCCAATCAGTTTTAATTTCAACTATTCAAACCATGATTTTGAAGTAATCAGGAATAATATTTCTCTGTAACTTATAAGATCTTCATGATTTATGATCAAAAATGCAAATCTCCAAGAAAATCTGCTTTCGAAGTACAAATCAAGGATAGAGGGCATCACTTGGAAAAGATCGCATAATATGACTTCAAGTCGCACGGGCTCTTCCTTGTAAGCACACATTCATCGGCTCAACATACCAACAATATGTCATCAGTACAAGGGGAAGTTAAAAACAAGAGTACAGACATTACCTTGTCTCTTATATATGTCGCAATTTTACCGATTAAAATTACCCGGATCTAAAATAGAAAAAAAAATACAATTCTGAGATCCAATCTATATACAAATATCCAAATAACCAGATCTCACTCCAACATGTAGCACATGTAGCTTAGTTTCAAGTAAGGCCAAATTAAAATAATTGTTTGTCTCAAAGCTCCCGCGCGCGTTAGTTTATTGGTGCGCATTAGAAAAACAAAAATCTGAAAAAAACTTTTTTTCTTCTTTTTTTTCTTTTTTTTCAAAAAAAAAAAAAAACCCAAAATTTCACAGATTTTTCAGATTTTCATTGATCAGATCATCTTAAATACAAAAGTTGGCAATGTCTTGCTAGACGTCCCGTAACTCAAGTGCGCATGCTCAAACCAATTAAAATACGTTGTAGCTATACACGGTTTATTCCGTACGGGACGTGAGGCAAGATATAGCCCAAAAGTTCACTTTTACAAGGATTTCAATATTTTATATTTAAAAAAAAAAAAAAAAACTTGAAAAAAAACCGCATTCCGCATTAGTTTTACAACAGGAGAGGAGCTTTGAGACAAACAATTAATTTAATTTGGCCTAAGATGAGGAAGTATATTTTTTTATTTAATATTTTGCCTCACCAACTTCCATAGCTAGCCTAATCAAAAGACATTTGATCATCTGATTAATTATACTAATGAGTACTTTAAATGTATCATTTACATACAACCTGCAATAAAACCATTGTCTAGTTTTGACCGATTTTGAAAATAGCCATTGCAGCAATAACAATTTCAAAAACAACATGTCCATAAAAATAACTACTGGCAGAGAACAACTATTGCATCACCAAATGGGTTTTTTTACACAAATTATTCTAAATGTACCATCGGGGGGGGGGGGGGGGGGGGGGGGGGGGGCACTGACATTGGAAAGAGGTATAGGTATGTGCCATCCTGAAGACCCCCTTTTTCACCCTATTCTACTTGCTCTTAAGACACCATTTTGAGCCTACATCAGCTCTTAAGACCCTTCCCCCCCCCCACCCCCCCCCCCCCCCCTCCATTTTATTGACAATTCAAAAATCATAAACATTTGCATTCCAAAGCCCAAAATTTTGGGGAAATGAGCATTCTAAAACCACAAATTTCACAAACTTTACGTTCTTACTAAACAAATTTTGGGGAAAACCCAGTTCTTAAGACCCTACTTTTGGGAGAAAATCCGTTCTTGAGACCCCTTTTTTCGTCAAACATCCACTCAGCTCCAAAGCTCCTATTTTTAGGCCCCCAACCCAAAAATAAGTCCAGTGCCCCGGGTTATCACATGTGTTGCTCATGGCAATCACATGGGTTACTCATGGTTAATCACATGGAAATCACAAAGGTGTATCATGGGTATCAAGTGGCTCACTCAAGTTATCTTTTACCTTTTATTTTAGGAGAAATTTGCAAAACAACTCATGAAAAAATATGATCTTCATAACCTTGAAAATGTTTATTATGTTTGATCTCTTCGCGCGCAAAAGTAATCCAAGCGTACACGCGCAGTTATAGCCACACGTATGCGGTTGTGGCTGCACGCACGCATCACGCATATGATGCACAGTGCGCTTGTTGCCTTCCTGCGGGCCCGCGTTCTTCTACATTCAATCGCTGCTGAACGGAGGCTTCACCAATCTGGAGCTGATCAAACTATATCCATTACGTGCAACAAATGAGGCTCCCAGCGAGAAAATACAAATATGGATATTGCAAAGAAGGGATGTTGCCATTTTCCCATTAATAATACATTTTATATGCCATGACACGGTGCCTTTCAGTCTATGCCGCTATTAATACACTGTACGATTAATGTGTATACAGTATATTATATTAGATTCCGCTATACAGATGATGGTTATTACATAATCTGCTATTGGATTGACAAGAGGAATAATCACCGCATTGGCGGCAGCGGCAGAGAGATTGATTTAACAACCATAGCGTCATTAGGTGGCATAGATGAAAACAGTGGAGTTTCACTTTAAAACATGGACTAGTCAAGCAACCTATAGTGTCGATTCTCAGCGTGCCAACGGAGCAAGATTTCCCCCCCATTATTTGACCAGTTTATACCTCCATGATACAGTGTGTTTCTACTGGGCAAAAAACAGGTTTGGTAACGTTAATTACCGCTAACTTACCCAGTAGAAACAGCAAGCCGATAACTCTTATACTTAAAGTTCTCATGACCCGGAAGTATACAACTCTTATCGTTAAGTTCTCATGACCCGGAAGTATACACATACTTTTTAATGTAAATAAAGCATGTCTGACCTCTCCACATTTCAAGCCATCATATTCAATCATGATGTGAGACCTACATTCCGGACTTGCTTCAACTTAAATTTAAGATTATCTTTTGTTTGTGTGTATGTTTACACGATCGATGGTGCGACACACTTGATTCCTTATACATTATCTTACAAAACACACCTACAAATCGGGGCTTTTCATCACTCTTGTCATAATCAAAGACATTTGTTTCAATGCACTGCGTATGCACCAGCACTTGTATATTGCATGGCATGGGCGGGCGGGCAGGTAAACTTACCGGTATCACTTATGCACTTATCAATTGCAAGCCCGGCCCGGGTCTCAGGACTAGCGGGGACTAGGGACGTACAAATTGCAAGTGTGACGTTCCCGGTACATTCGTGTACGGTCCCCGCAGGGCGGGGCACCATTTTGTGTAGCCGGTACAAAGTGTACAGTCCCGGCCACCCTTAGCCAGGACAAAGTGTACGCCCCGGCTACAGTCTGCGGGTCGCTCAATTTCTTTCTGCAACCATAACGGGATGCATTTCTATGTGTTCCCTAAGTTTTAGCAAGTACAAATGGGGGTGATTAAAATATTTTAACGGTAGATAGCGTTATTTGTTTCAAATAGTGTTAACTTTCCAGTGTCTCAGTAGAAACACGCTCATAAAGCGTGTTTCTACTGGGGAACTTGACAGTAATTAACGGTAAGTTGCCCAGTAGAAACAGCCAGATAACGTTAATTAACGGGTAAGTTTTGTAACCGCAAAACCTTCACAAACCAGGTTTGTTACCGGTAATTAACGGTAACTTTCCCAGTAGAAACAGCCACCCGTTTAATCTTAACGTTAAGTTCTGTGACCCGGACGTACACATGCACACGCTGGATTATACGCATTGTGAGGCAGTCTTTTCCATTTTGGGCGGCATTGTTTGGTATAACAAAAGGTCAAATGTCATGGCCCATCGACTTTTCACAAGAAGAAACAGGGGTGATTAAAAAGTTAGCGTTAAGACTTACCATTATCTTTGCAGTGCCCCAGTAGAAACACGCTCATATAGTTTTATCCCCAATTTCACCACTGTGGCATTAGTGTTATGGATGTTTCCTATAACTTGTCATAATTTAACTTAATATCATAAGAAATATAACTATTCATAATTACATACAAGGAAGATGATTAATAAGTTCATGGCCTAAGAAGGTGAGCTATTCAGTTTTGATTGATTATGTCTGAAGTTCAAGTTCAGGTTATTGAATGATCACACAGAAAGTTTCAAATAGTCACCAAGTTTTAACCCCTTTAGAACTACCTGCCAATTGGTCAGAAAGATTGATACATCATTTGTTGCACCAATCAGAGACATTGTTATTACTGTTAAACAAGTTAATTTCGCAAGCAATTCAATTTAGCCAAATCTGCGAGGGGCTCAAATTCACGAAATTATATAGCCTCAAATTAATGTGTGTGAAGATGAAAGTAGTGGTAGAAATTTTAGACTAGTGATGTTTAGCAATTTGCGGAAAAAAGTTGCCGCAAAATTCATTTGTTTCACAGTTTTATTATTATATTGATTGGTCATTTCTTATGATTTTAAAGGTAGATGTTCTCATTTCTGGCCTGATTTTCAACTTGATGTTTTCTATTTTACATGAAAGGTCATCCTTAAAATTGTCACTTCCAAAGTTTGAGTTGCATAACTCCAATGGTTCTAATTTTAGAAGCACAATTTATAAATGGAACATTTCTGGCCCCTAAGATTTTACAGATATAATGAGAAAAATATGGGGATTCTTCTGATATCAAAATCTTGTATAAAATTAGAAAGGAAATCAATTTGGACAATTGCATGAGAGATATTTGTCACTATTCTGAATATGAACTACCTAGGCTATGATGTGATTTAAGACGTAGCTAAGTGTAGAACCATATGTGTCACTGATAAGATTAAGATTTCAAATGAATGCCTCCCCTCAATTGGCGATATATAACCCTTAGGCCAAAAAAAGAAAGAGTTTGTGTTGCCTCACAAGCCTAAAATCGGGGTGGTCCGCAGGCCGGATTTGTTTAAATTAACATGTGTGAAGATACTAAGGTATATGCATACTGGCTGTATTTTCTACCCAATGGTGAATATTTTCTTGAAGTACACATCCATGAAAAAATATTCACCCTTGATTCTGTAACAGAAACTGCTTGATAGTATGGAATATTATTGTATATATACTGAATTATAGACAACGATGGAGAGAATGAGACTTAATAAAAACAATATACTAGTTGCATTTTCTTTCTCGTGCGTGGAGTACATACCCGAGCTTGTTGTTTGGTTTTCTGGGTTTCGTTGGTTTTTTTACACATTTATCACCGGAGCTAAGGTAAAAATAGTGTTGAAATATAAAAAGAAATCTTTAAAAAAAACAACTTAAAATACAAATGCAACACAACTCTTTTTTTTGTTGGCCTTAACTGAAATGGTATTGCAGCCAAAGTGTAATGAATCAAACCTACCTATAACAATTTGAGAATTAGTGCAAGTATTGATTAAGCGGTTCAATAAAGTACATCATACCATTACAAGGCACTCTATTCTAATGTGTAATGATGAATGTCATATATTATGTGACGCTTATCCCATATAAAAACTCTTCCTTTTATACAATTTGTTAACTTATATTTGAAGACCTTCATAATGACCTCATCATTACCTACACAATTAGTCATATAAATGACGCTTGTCCTTTTAAAAACTTTTTAATTGGTATGCAAATGTCTTTAAGGCCAAATAAAAGATTAACATGTTTAGCGTCCCCTCACGCTTCTATTTTTGGGGTACGCTTCAACTTTCTTTTCTTTTTTCTTAAGTTTCAGTCATAACTTTTTTGTTCAGGTATTTCAGAGTTTTAGATGTTTGTAAGAGCTTTGGTTCTTTCTTATTTATAAGCAATTTAAACAAGTTTTGTGGTGACCAACTCCTCAGAACCATGAAATAAAACAGACTAATAGAGGCCTCCTCCTCTTTTTAAGGTTCGCAAAGTTTATCGCCAACAAGGGCAATTTTACACTAAGTAAAAGGGTTTTTTAAACAAAAAGTCTCAATGTGAAACATGTTTCTTTTTTTACTTTGCCTGACTTATATTTGTGGCGAAACCTTCAATGACCTCAGCAATGCCAACAGACAATGATGATGACCTCCCACCAGTTGGACAGTAAGTCAAATTCCAACCAATTAACTGCTATGATATCTCACACAGAGATAGATATTTTCAGGAACCACTACAATTTTGGAGATTTAGGAAACGAATGCTACAATTGGCAGCTATGCCAATTGCCAAACAAAACTTCAAATGGCAATTTGTTTACAGATTATTCTAGGGAGCCAGCACCGATGTTGTAGCCAGATCAGTGCAACCCACTACAAAGACCACGCCTTTCGGTAGGAAGCCACTATTAAGACCACACCTTACGGTACAATAAAAGGGACCAAGAAACATGTCAACCTCTACAAAAACTTCTTTTTTTCTTCAAATTAAGTTAATTTGCTTTTTTTCAAAGATAGTCTAATCATTTTGAAACTTGAATCAACTTTCAATGGAATTCAATTTGAAAACATATCAACCTCTATAGGCCTAAAAACCTCATTTGTTTCAAAGCCTTTGATAGGTTCAATTACATTTTCAAAGATGGTCTAATTATTTTACACAGGGATTTATTTTGAAAAACAAGTCAACCATTTTATTAACAATTCCATTTTCAAGGGAATCTTGAAAATCCATCCACTTTTTTTTTAAATAAACATATTCACCTTTAGTTCATTTGACCAAATACCCATTTTTACGGGTGATTTTGGAATAGACGGTTCCCATTTCTAGGGATTTTGCTTCATTTCAGACCCAATTTTTGCAAATTATCGGGAAAATTGACCTAATTTTTGCAAATTTTCGCGAAAATAGACAAACATTTCGCGAAAATAGACCCATTTGTAAAAAGTGACCCCATTATTAGGGATTTCCAGCACAAAATCATACCCCATGTTAGGGGATTTTTTGCCAAAAAAGCTACCCATTAGAGCGGCACATCCCCATATACCATCTTAGGGGAGGTCCCCCCCCCCCCCCCCCCCCCCCCCCCCCCCGGCCAAATATAGTACTTTTTAATTTGAACAGAGATTTGGCCAAATATCCATTTTTTAAAGGAATCATCTTGGAAACTGGTCAACCTATTCAGAATTCAACATTTTATTTTCAAAAAAGGGGAAGATCTCTTTAAGAACACATCAACCATTATGCTACACTGTTTTAGAATCAAACCCACCTATGAATTCAATGCCCTGTCATTAAGAAAACAATTTTCCTTGACCACAATTCATCTATACATGTATCAAAGCAGTGACTAAAGCTACATACATGTATATATCAGACTGTTGGCTATAGCTAATAAATGCAGGAAATGAGAATCTTCCAGTAAAGATTACTAATAATAAACGATTAGTTAATATTATGAGACATGCAATATGCACTGATATTGAACGCCGCCGGATGGACGGGGAAAGCAAGGTTATATACTGCGTATTATGTTTTACAGGGTGTTTAAAAAAGTCACATAAATTTTTGGGGCAAATATACCTAATTTATTATTTTGACTGTTTCAAGATGGATGGAACCCCATTCCATCTCAAAACATGCCTAGTATTGGTTCAGTTACTCTTGAGATAGACTTTGAAAGTTGGGAAAGGTTTCTGAAAAATCTGTTTTATATATTAAATGGTCAAACCAATAGCCACGTGGAAAGCGTTAAAATATTCTATTGATTTTCCGTAATGTATTATGGCTCATCTCATATCTAATTTAAGCTTGTCCGCCAATATGTAACCTTTTTTGATGTGATGCGTCAAAACCATTTTCATCAATCACCCCTATCACAAATGTCTCTGGTCATTTCTGAGGTCATTTTAACCCCACCAACCATTACAACGCTGTTAGGAACCGCTTAGGTAATTGCATAATCAGTGGGAGCCAGTATCAGCTGTACTATCGCTGCCGTTGGTCATCAGGACCATGCAATGCACTGTCAATGAGTTACACTCTAAAAACTACAAGTCTGTCAAAATTTGACACTGTGTTTATAAAGTTGGGTGCATATTTGACGCAGCCATATGCTATAGTATTAGTTTCACTATACAAAACAGATTTTTCAGACACCTTTTCCAACTTTCAAAGTCTTATCTCAAGAATTACAGAACCAATACTAGGTATGTTTGCACTTATTTTAATGCATTTTACATGGGGATTCCAAATATGGTTAAGAAATTGAACAATTTTGACATTTTTTAAACATTTTGTGAAATTTTGGAACGTCGTCTGCAGACGCCTGCCGCGTGAAAAGTGTTAAAGTGTGTATTGTCCAATGATCTTTCCACTGACTTCATTCATATCAACTCCTGTTCAGACAAAGTACCGAAACAGTGCTATTAACACTTTCCACGCGGCAGGCGTCTGCAGACGACATTCCAAAATGTCTCAAACTGTTTAAAAAAATGGCAAAATTGTTAAATTTCATAACCATATTTGGAATTACCATGTGAAATGCATTGAAATAAGTACAAACATGCCTCGTATTGGTTCAGTAATCCTTGAGATAGACTTTGAAAATTGGGAAAGGTTTCTGAAAAACCTGTTTTTTATATGGTAAAACCAATAGCCGCATGGAAAGTATTAAAGCATTCAGTAAAATAGATGATAGAGTAGGAGTACTAGTGCCAGAACTATGACTCTATCTCTACTTGACCTTGCAATTCTTTACAATGGTCAGTCAGTAGTGGGTGTTCTTAGGTAGAGGGCAGCATAACACTTTCATACACTGATACAAAAAGGGGGCGTGGCATGCCGGCGTGATTACTGCAATGTTTACATCGATCATTAATGACTGTCAGCATCAGATTGGTTACTATACTTTATTATTATTGTACTGTATTATGTTTGTTTTTGTGGAAGCTATATTATTTGTAGCACTTGCTTGGAACTTTCACATTCAGTAGATATTGACAAGGAGAGATAATTCTCAAAATTTCAGCCTTATAGCTTGTTTCGTTATTATTTTATTACCATAAATGCCACAAATAACTAAACTTGGGTCTTGAAATCCTGACATGACAAAAAAGGCTAAATTAATCATCACTTTTCAAGAAAACTGAATGGTAAACTCAGTAAAAATGAGTATGATACAAAGACAAAAAAATCAATTACAGTCTTTAGAATGTAACGGTTCAAAATGTGTGACAATGTTACGCCGTTATCTACATTTCCCATTGAACAATTTACTAAATTTTCATAAGTTTCAGATAGAGAGTTGAAATTTACCCAACTATCTCTCTATTACAAGTAAAAAGAAATGCTGATGTTAAAATTATGAAATAAAAAAAATCACAATTACTTTTTTGTGCTTGAAATTGTTCGACATATGTCCGGATTTGGTGTTGGTTTACTGTAAAAATACCCATATAGGGGCGAGCCAGCTATAGAGGCGAGCCAGCTATAGAGGCGAGCCAGCTATAGAGGCGAGCCAGCTATAGAGGCGAGCCAGCTATAGAGGCGACCTGGGTATAATTACCAGCACCGGCGAGCAGGACCCCCTCTCTAATTAAACCACGTCGCCTGGGTTAGGGCATCAAAAGCTTCAGCATAGAAATCATTTCATGGCAGTATATTTTAATGCTAATAATATAGGCCTAACATTGTTGACAAGATTCATCAGGATTGGTACTAGAGTGTATATGAGAGCTGTGCATCTAATCTAAGGAATCGTAGATGTTTCGGCAACCACTGTTGCCTTCCTCAACACATGACTGGTCAACACATGATTGTCTACGAATCAGCTGTTGATAAAGGCAACAGTGGTTGCCGAAACATCCACAATTACAGTAAATTAAAGTCACTAACATCGTTCATTGATCAACACTATACGCTACTTGCACGCAATCGCCATCTTGAAATGAAAGCAAGGCTCTCCCTCATATCATCGCGCCCAACTGTGTTACGCGATGCACAAACCTGCGTGAAACAAGACGCACTCGGACACAGTATGGCGTGATAGTGCGTGAAAGTGCGTGGTGAGGGGAGAGCCTCGCTTACAATGGTTCCATCTGTACCGTGCAAATAGCGTATTCTTCTAACTATCAAAAATGATCTAAAATCATTCACCTCAACAAACTCCTATGTAAAGAGACTACATTGTGTGCTATCATTGTCTTATGAAGTTAGGTGTTTTTTTATCATTTCTTTGATTTATTAATCAAAAACCTGACAAGCCAACATGCTCAATTTAAAGACCACATTAAGTGGATTTACTCAGAATTATAGATGATAATGTACCCCTTGATAGTAATAATGGTTCTTCACCAGCCTCTTTATTATATTATTATGTGATGGATTGGCGGTGCATTTTCAGTGAATCTTATTCATCTCAAATGCGTATTACTCATTCACTCATGGGAATAATGTACTAATGACACAAACATCCAATTCTTCAAACGATTTAGTAGTAGACAGATAGACTGTGTTATTTTACGATAAACAAAGGCCTTTTTTTATCTTCAAACCTCTCTCTTATCCATGTTTTTATACACACAAATCACTAGGGGCCACAACACTAAACCCTTACACATTTGGTGTATGGTTTGAAAAATAATACCTTAGCGAAAAGTATGATCGTCCCAAGAGAAGCAGATTGTAGCAAATTTGCGTGCAATTTGATTAAAACTATCTACTAATATCTAAACATTGCAAACGTGCTAAAAATGTGGATCAAATTGAACGAAAAACGGTCGGAATGATACCAAACAGGAAATGGCAAGGAACCACAGATATCGGCTGAAAATCATGGTGGCGCTGTTTAGACGCTCGTAGCACAAAAGTTTAACTAGATTGGTCACAAAACCCCTTTTTGTGTTTGGGTTTGAAACTTACCCTATAAGAGTGCCTTCAAACAACCAAAATAGCTGCAATGCTTGTAACATTTGCTCCAAAGTCACAAATTAATGATACTTTTCATTGCCATATGTGGTACTAGGACTGTTGCAGCCAGGTACAATGGAGCGCCACTCCCACCCACAATCCATCCCCTCTGGTGGTAACACCACTACTTTAATAGACTGAAAGATTAGTATTATCTAAAAACACTTTTTGCATTACAAATAACGCCACATAGCAAATAGCGCATCATGAAAAAGATCCATCTTTGAACTTCCCTTTAAAACGAGTCTCCTAAATCTCTAAAAATAGCCATACGGGATAAAGGGGGAAAGAGCCAATATTGATCCTTATATTATGATTAATTTTTCTTGCAATTACCAATTATAATCCCTATTTCAACAATACCGCTCAAGCCTTACATTACTTTCAATATAATTGCATAAAACATTAGCAACCAACCATACCAATTTACTCTGAAATTGAGAAGAAAAAAAGTCCATTTTAAAAATACAGTGAAATGAAATACTCACAGAGACTAAAAAATCAACCTGCATTGTCGTATCAAAGATCTTGTGTAACAACCTCCACAGAACAGTCGGTGAAAATTCAAATGCGGTCTAGATAGTATACAGCGATAAATGTCAGATATCCGGCGTATATATAAAACATGGACAGGGGTCCGAAAAAGTAGCATAAATATACATGTACAATGCTGATATCTACTGGCTTATCTGATCGGAGTTTAGCCGGCCCTGATCAGCTGGTAGTGTAAAGGGTCAGTTGGAATAGTATAGTAAGGCATGTCAGATCTCAAAAAAAAAACCTACTCTAAAAACTTTATTTTTATGTGCAAAATTATTCATGTTTCAGCAAATTCTGCCGCGTGTTAATATTTTTAAGCAAATTCTGTGATATAAGCATGACACAACTCATTTTTTATGTTTTTATACTTTACAGCGTTAGTTTGCATTTTTAAGTTGATTAAGGAAAATGCGCGAAAATATTCCCATCGCGAAAAATCAGAGTACTCCCCCTCTGAAAACTCAACCAACCTTGGACAAACAATAAAAACTATGGGAAAACTAAGCCAATCCCATGCAATGTTGCTTGACACGAGCTTAAATATCCTGATTGGGCTACTATTGATGACAACAAGGGGAGGACTAAAAAGTTCATTATGTTGGCCTACTTGTTGGACACAATGTGATCATTCATATCAAAAAGGGTTTTTTTGTAGGCAGTATGTGTTTTAACACTTTCCATGCAGCAGGCGGCTGCAGACGACGTTCCAAAATTTCACAAAATGTTACAAATTTAATGTAAAAAATATTGACTTTCATCACCATATTTGGAATTACCTTGAGAAATGCATTACAATAAGTACAAACATTCCTAGTATAGGTTCAGTAACGCTTGAGATAGACTTTGAAAGTTGGGAAAGGTTTCTGACAAATCTGTTTTGTGTATGGTAAAAATAATAGCAGCGTGGAAAGTGTTAAGAGATTAAGTAAAGCATGAGAAAACAAAGAAAGGAGGACATTCCAGCTAATATTTCACATAAAATCTGAATGCTTTGACCAAATTTGTCAAATGAGGTATCATTTTAAAGCTTACAAAAAACACATTTGCATAAAAATAAAATCTCAATTTTAATTTAGAACGACTAAAGCCCCCTTCAAATGTATGTGACTGGTAACGTATTATCTCATGTACGTCCAGTGAGCAAGCACAACACCGGGTTGACATCACTATGTTGCATAATTGACCTGCTTCAAAATCCTTTTTGCCATACTTCTTTCCAAAACTTTATACCATCTTTCACTGTTAATAAAGATAGATTCTTCTCACCGGGAAATAAATTCTCTGACCAATGATTGTAGGCATGCAAAATGAATAACAGTCTTCGACTTGAAATTGAAGATAATATTCGGTGATGAAACAAATGCCTGTGCAATTTTAGATCATGGTATGTTCCATGGATAAAACTTCTTTTTTTTTTTTTTTTTAAATGGAAAATTTAAAAAAATGTCATAAAAACTGTTTTGACTGTGTGTTTTCTTTGATATTTCTGGTTGAGGGGAGAAACTCACCCCTTCCTGTCCAACCATCCACTTACCTGCAGAGCAGTTTTGTGTGTGTTTTTGGTCACTTTGGGCTCCTTTTTACTACAAGTTGGGCCACATTCAGTCAATGTACATCCGGCAACACTGATCCTACAGCAGGCTGTCAATACTACAATACTTGACATTCTTGCTTAAAATACCTATCCTACTGTAACACAGTCCACTGGTTATGCATGAAATCCTAGACTTCCCATTTGTAAGTAAAGTAGTATTGATATTAAATAAAAAGTTCAGAACATTGTGCATATTTTAATATAATAATCTGGGTTTAGAGGCTGATTGGAAATATTGGAATTAGATTAGCCTACTTAGTACTGTCACTGGAAGAGTATGCATACTCATGATATAATGGTACCCCTCTACAGCAGACGACTTTTTAATTTTGATGACCTGGATTAAAGATTTTGAGGAAATCTGAAAGTTTCTTGCTGTCCCAGAAAATGTGGATATATGTAGAAATAAAAAATAATTTCAGGTCTGCAACCCCTCCTACTCTTCAACCTCCTCTGTAGTTCTTTTTAGAGCAACACCAAGCATTCTATATTAGATCAATAAAATCAGTGGCGGATCCAGGGGGCCGTGCCCCGCCCCCTAAAAAGAAAAAAGAAAAAAGAAAAAGAAAAAAGGGTGAAGGAAAAGAAAAAGAAGAAAAGAAAAAGAAAAAGAAAAAAAGAAAAAGAAAAAGAAAAAAGGGGAAGGAAAAGAAAAAGAATAAAAGGAAAGTAAACAAGGCGGTTCTCGAACGTTCATCAAAAGTGACTTGAAAGAAATGATGATGAAACATATGATACAATGTAGCACTGTCACAGAGGTATGCATTGTAGTTAATGCAAGGGATGTAATACCTTAAGGGATGCTCAAATGTTACCCAGTACTAAAAAATTGCGGAACACAAACGAATCGTTTCCGCTTTATGGCCCTTCAAAATTTAGATGGTACCCCACCCCCTTTGGACTATGCAGTGGCGGTGCCAGCATCATATTTTTTTTTTTGGGGGGGGGGGGGCAAAAGGAGGCAAGACATTTTAGGGGGACCCCAGACGATCTTGAATGACCTCCAATGACCTTGAAAATTTAATCAACAAAAAGAATACACCCCCCCCCCCCTTCCCTCCACCAAGTCCCATCAAGATAGGCCCTACTGATCTATTTGACCACATATTTGACCTTAAATGACCTCTGATGACCTTGAAGATTTAATCAGCAAAAAGAACACACCATCCCCCTTCCCTCCACCAAATCCCATCAAGATAGGCTTTACGGATCTTATTTGACCCCAGATGACCTTGAATGACTGTGAAAAATTAATCAGCAAAAAGAACATACCACACACCCCTTCTCTCCACCAAATATAATCAAGATAGGCCTTACGGATCTTATTTGACCCCAGATGACCTTGAATGACCTCGAAAAATTAATCAGCAAAAAGAACACACCACACCCCCTTTTCTCCACCAAATTCAATCACAGATGGTGGGTCCACCATCTGTGATTCAATCAAGATAGGCCTTACGGATCTTATTTGACCCCAGATGACCTTGAATGACCTCGTAAAATTAATCAGCAAAAAGAACACACCATCCAGCTTCCTTCCACCAAATCCCGTCAAGAGAGGCCTTACGGATCTTATTTGACCTCGAATGACCTCTGATGACCTGGAAAGATTTAATCAGCAAAGAACACACCAACCCCCTTCCCTCCACCACATCACATCAAGATAGGCCTTACGGATCTTATTTGACCCCAGATGACCTTGAATGACCTCCAATGACCTTGACAATCTAATCAGCAAAAGAACACACCACCCCCTTTCCTGACATCAAGTCCCATCAAGATAGGCCTTACGGATCTCTAGATATCGCGTTACAACGCGTCACAAAAGTTTTAAGCATATTTGACCCCGATGACCTTGAAAATTCAATCAGCAAAAGAACGCACCACCCCCTTCCCTCCACCAAGTCCCATCAAGATAGGCCTTACGGATCTCCAGATATCGCATCACAAAGGTATTTCTTAGCACACGGCGGACGGCGGACGCCATACGCCATACGCCGGACAGAAATAGTGATAACATAGTCTCTTTCTGATTACATCAGGCGAGACAAAAAAGGAAAGAAAAAAAGGAACATTTTGTATTTTTTTTAGTATTTATATTGGTTTGTTTTCTTGTTCATTTTTCTTGTATCCTGCTTGTTTTTGTTGCTCTGTATGCGCCACGAGCATTCTTGCGGATTTTCGCGCTTTATAAATGTTCATAATATTATTATTAAAGAGAAAGGAAGAAGAGAGGACAAACGAAAAAGAAAGAGTGCACCGCTTTGGTTACACTTTTGCAAATATTCAAATAATGGGCCCCCCTAACAAATTTCTGAATCCCCGTCTAAATAAAATACACATTTCAAAGCCAGACGATGGCGGACATGATTTTTGGATTCAATGTGAAAATGGATTTTGATTTTATGATTCCAGAAAATTCATCACATGTTGAAACTTAATTATTTCATCCTAAAACCGCTGGAGTTAGAAAATCAACAGTGAATCCAGCGTATGTATCACTTAAAACATAACCTCATAACACATAATTTAATCTATACTTTGTAAGTGAAATTTATGTGGAAGTGCTACCTGAAAAATGGAAACTGCACTTTAGAAGAAAAATATTATTCTGTAGGGAGATAGATTAAAATAAAGTAATCCAACCAATATCACATATCTCTTAAAGGCATATTACGTGATCATTTCCAGGGGTGCCCTCTAAAGTAGATTATCTTTTCTTACTTATTTTTCACTCTAAATTCACTTTAAAACCATGAGTTTGAAGTAATTAGGAATCGTATCGCTCTGTAACTCAGAATATATTTATGATTTATGATGAGAAATGTAATCTGCAAGAAAATACTTTCTAAAAAATATCATGAATAGAGGGCGCCCCCTGGAAAAGATCAAAGAGAATAAATGATTAATGAGACTAAAGTGAATAAGCAATTGAAAGTTGGGGCACTGTTAATTGACTGTTTATCCTTTATGGAATTACATATTGAATCAGTGAACGTTTATCCTTTATGGATAATTACATTAAGAGCATAACATATTCATACATGGCCAACAGAGTTTATCACTAGGTCATAATACGCTCCGGAAAATAAATACCAAAATATTACAAAACGCTGAGTTGTTCAAATTTGGTTTAAAGACACTATGTTTCTAATGCGTGAAAGTCTACATGTACTAAAGAAGGCGATTTTGAGCTTGTAAAAAACTGAAACAATCTTGGTCCATAAAGAGCACTCAAGGAGAGGGGTCAAGATTGGGATTATGAATAGTGAGCTGATTGAATATTGGACAATGAATATTCTGTAAAAGTGGAAATGTTCGCGCATGTAATTTTGAACACATTTTGAACAATTTTACTTGGGTTTTTTTTAGCGCTTTTGAGCTTCCTTACATAGACCTTCATACAAAAATTACAAAATGAATATATTCACGTGTTTTTATTTTCGTGCTTGCTCACTTTAGCGAGAAAAATGCTAAAAAATAAATGTAGCACGAACATTTCCGCTTTTACAGTAGATTTGATTGTTTTCCTGGTTTCTCACTGCATGACCAATCGTGGCTCATCATTAGCCCTAACCCTACCATATACCCCAAAATACCACGACTAGGCGTGGAAGTTTTTTGATGAAAAAATGGACCCAGCCCATATAGTTTGCGCTATACTGCGCAAAGTAGACTTGACAGCCGTGGTGTAGTGGGGAATTCTTCGCCTCTGGTGCGAGAGGTCCCTGGATCAAATCCTGTGGGGATCGGGGGGATATTTTGGTAGATTTTCCATGTTGAAGAACAAATTCTGAAAAAAGTGGGGGAGTAGAGTTAGGGTTAATGTTGCATACAATACATATAGGCCTAAACACAAGTATGGGCCTACTTGTAACATGCATAGGGTCATGTGTTTTAAGCTCGCCTCCTTTCGCGTTACACACGGATTTTGGCTTTCACGACATGATTTTAACTTTACACATTTATATTTGCTTGTATACCCCCTGAGGTAGTAAAAGTATACATTTTCTGAAGGGAAATTGCATGAGGAAACTAAATATGCCATTGAAATTATAGTACGACCAAGAACTAAAATGGTATGATCGGAAATGTTCGGAAAAATATCAGAGTTTTTAATTTTTAATTCGAGATCCATATATTTTTTATACCTACCCCTATCATTATTTACTTTACATATTTGAATTCCTCGTGGAATTACCCATTAGATGATATATATTTGTCAAAGTTACTACGTCGGTATGGTAATTATACCGGCTAGTGAATATCTCTAATTTTTATTTTATATATTTTCAAAAATATTTGTTTAAGGATGAAACCTTCCCTGATATAAACTGCATTTCTGAACTCCTCTAGTTACAAGCTTTCCAAAAATGTATACTTTTGCTATCATAGGTTAAAAACTTTTTCTGTTATAGTCATTTTTATAAATCCGGTAAATTGAGGCTGATTATTCATGTTTACTGTGTAGCGAATAGGAAGAAAGCTGATGTTCATGGTCTTATCCATAATTAATTAGTTGTTACAAATAGTTGACAAGTCTGTTGAACCACATACTTAAAGACTACTAATTATCCTTCAAAATGGGACCAGAATGGTGTTTGTAACATTAGGAGATGACTAGTTATTGTAAAAAGAACAAAACATGGGATTATCCCCATTGAGTTTGTACAGGCGGCACCCCTTCCAGCGGCACCCCTTCCAGCACCACCCCTGGTCCCCAAACATCAAACAGCTGTATCTCCCATTCTGTATTAGCTATACCAATGCCATTTTGCAGGCAGATAGCTTGTTATTAGGGCTTTAAAATGATACCAAATTTGTTGAGATAGCTTTTGTGGTTTTAAAAATATTTGAGGAAAATGACAGCATGAAACTAAAAATTGTAACGGCACCACCCTATTGGGAGGCGAGTTCATAACGCGTGACCATAGTCAAATAGTCAAATAATCAAATACCAACTGATCATGTTATGCTCTGATGCATTATATCTCCAAAGTGGTCATTAATTTTAAATGAACCATGTAATCCTTGTTTGATGGATGAGGAGTACACAAATAGATACCAAAATCGCTGAAGTTGAACAAAACCCAGGTGAAGGCCATCTTCCGGGGCCATCTTTGGTCAACCAAAGATGTGTTCTTCGTATATTTTTAATTTTGGGGGAAAAAAGCAGCACCTGTTTGGGTCTATCCCATGCTGGGATACCCCCAGGTATATATACCCCCAGGTATATAATAGGCACTAAACATTTAGCCTGGGCAGCCCAGCGCTTGTGGTGTGGTGGTTGAGTCGCTCGCCTGTCACCTAGGCGAGCCCAGTTCAATCCCTGGGGTTGTGGACCTATTTTTTAAAATCCCTTAAAATGCATACATACATACATGTATTATACTCCAGTCTCCATATTAACCCTAACACTCTTGAGTACTACGAATTACTACGATGCGGTGTGCTCGTCTCACCCGGCTCGGCAGTTTTTCGATGAAATAATGGCCCCAGGGTATATACAGGGCGGAATATACTCCGCCATGTATGGTCCCCCCCCCCCCAGCCTAGTGGTAGATCGTCTGCCTCTGAACCCAGAGGTCCGGGGTTCTAGCCCCGGGGGAGTGGGGCCACTTTTCCCCCTCGCTATTTGGCCGCAACAAAAACTCTTTGGAAAAGGTGCCTCGGGGGTTAGGGTTAAGCAATGGCTTGTACTAGGAGCCCTCTGATAGAGAGATGAGGGTATACCATTTTCCTCGACACCCTTATCCAATCAATAACCTACCTGATAAATCCTATTCCTATAGTGATGATGTGCTTTATTAGGTGCATAATGCACCCAGTGAGGTATATGCCCGTCAGGGGCCTCGAACCCACCACCACCAGGACCATGATTAATCGGCATGCTTGGCATCCTATTCCCAGATTTGTGCTGGTTATTAACCCTTCCTCCACTTTGCATAATAAAGACCACCTAGAACAGCTTGAGGGCGCTCTTTACGTTTACCCTGATGTAAGATTGAAGCAAGCTCCTTTTGCAACTTATCCTGTTTTTGGTACCGTTTCAGTTCACGTCTTTTCTTCGCTCTGGTATCTTCGACGGCACAGTGTTGGTATCAAGTATGAATTGATACACAGTTATATTTAATACACTATAAATAGAAGAGGTTGAATGTGACGAAAGTTCAAAATTTGAACTTTGCACTGTTTCAGCAAGCACACAATATTATTATAGATCCTTGGAAAAAGCCTGGCTCAAAATATGTCGCTGTCAAAACATTCACGGCGATAGACAATCATAAAAATTTCTCAAAATGAATTTTGGTCACAAGACCATGTAGATACCAACTATACAAGACAACAATTGCTCACACAATTTCCGGAACATCAATGATCTCTAATCCTTCCTGACATCCGCACGTCCAATATTATCAACATGGGAGAATTCCGTCAATGTGTCGCTATTACACTTTGGTCAGTAGTCTGGTATACACCCATGTACTGGTATATATGCGTATGGCTGAATTTCTAAAGCCAATTTAAAGTAGAAGTAAAAGTAACAATCATCTAGGCCTATACCACATGGTTATAGGATGTACGGGATGCAATACAAGCAATTTCACACAAACAGACTAAGTTTTTTGATAACAAAATTATGTCAAACTACTTTTTAATCACCTATCCAAAATTAACATCAAAAATTGTTTGAGGCTATGTGAGTGGTTTACTATCAAAGTGTCTATCTATGCCCCTCCTCCCCTGCCCCTCCCCCTTTTTACCCTTTTAGTGACTTGCAAAATGTTAAAATGTATCTAAATATCCGATAAGACAAAATCTTATCCCTTTTATGTAAGACAAAATCTTTCACAAATCACTGGGAACCAGGAACAAGAGGAAGCTAGCGATCCAAAAGGAAGTAATAGAAGCCTCAGTTTGAGATAGGAAGTGTTGCCAGGTCTTTGAATAAATAGCTAAAATATAAGACAAATTTGAGGTACATGTACGAAGTGTCTATCCCATACATCCTATAACCATGTGGTATAGGCCTAGATTTGCACTCGCTGTTGCAAACTGTGTATAATAATTTAGGGACATTAGTTTTCATTCACTAATTGTTATACCAGAAATTCAAATCAAACTAAAAGTGGAGTTCCTTTAGTATACCCTACCACTGCATGTTTTCAATGGGGGCTTTTAAAGAATAACCCATACACTTACACATTGAGGTCTACAAATGGTAGGGTATTCTAAAGCTTACCCCTAAAGGCTAAAAGCTTCTATTTATAAAAAAAAAGGAAATTGGCACACAAATAATTATTTTTTTGTACAAAAAGGAGTGAAATTTGAACATAATGCGTGTATCAAAGTTGTACGCATTTGCATGAATACATGCTCACAAACCCCCCTTAACACAGATTGTCAATGAAGACCATAGTAACTCTTAATCTGAGGATTTCTTTTACAAATCATACTCCTTTTGAGAAGTAATGTATCCAAGTTAAAACTGGGATGCATATTTGTTTACTTCAGAATGGAAACGACATAATGAAGTTGTGATGACATCGTCGGTCAGTATATTTCGCATTGGCATTTTCATCCTAATTGGGCTCATTTAGGCTGGCAACACTGAATGCCATTGTTTCTGCCTGTATGGATTCCCACATCACAGTAGCAATGTGGGACTGATACTAACTCAATACGAAGATACTGTAAACGTGGTAATTTTCGCGCGGTTAAATGTTCACGTTTTGCTGATTTTCAGTCATTTCGCTTGTTTTTAAATTCGCGATTTGAAAGTTCATTACATAGACTTATACATAAAATTAATATATTTGTGTTTTTATTTTCGCAGAAGCGGCTTGAACCGCGAAAAGCGCATAAATTAATGTAGTGCCAAAATCTCCACGTTTACAGTACCACCAGCAGCAAATAGCTACAGACAATCCGGCCACATCCTAGATTTTTCATTCTGTAGACGTTATTCTTAATTGGCGCATTTAGCGTCGAAGAGGGATTTAAGTGAACTGAAAACAAGGCTCTCGGTTTAGCCAAGACGAGAGTGCTGTAGTTTTCAATGGGGTGAACTTTGCACTAATCATAAAAATTCTTCGTACTTTTGAACTGTTCTATATTTGACCTTACTGCATTCGTGGAATTAACTATCCCTAACCGCACTGAATCTCACTAAATCTCACTGCCAGAAACTATCTCCAGGCACGTGCTGCTGCATTGCCGCGATGACGTCACCTACCGCAGGCATATGTGGCCACCGAGTTTGTGGCCGCATAGCCGCTAGGGAGTTAGCTCAGTTGGTAGAGGGACAGACTTGGGTGCGGATGGTCCCGCGATCGAATCCCGGGGGTGCTGGGTGATTTTTCGGGTAAAAAAAATAGCACTTTTTTCCCCCTCCCCCCGATACGCACAAAAAACTAGCTTTACTGGTTAGGATTAATAAATGTCAATTTTTGATGTGTAATAACCCTAACCGCACTGAATCTCACTAAATCTCACTGCCAGAAACTATCTCCAGGCACGTGCTGCTGCATTGCCGCGATGACGTCACCTACCGCAGGCATATGTGGCCACAGAGTTTGTGGCCGCATAGCCGCTAGGGAGTTAGCTCAGTTGGTAGAGGGACAGACTTGGGTGCGGATGGTCCCGCGATCGAATCCCGGGGGGTGCTGGGTGATTTTTTGGGTCAAAAAAATAGCACTTTTTCCCCCCTCCCCCCGATACGCACAAAAAACTAGCTTTACTGGTTAGGGTTAATAAACATATACACTATTTACTCCCACTAGTTTGAAATGAAACGTGTGCTGGTATCCAACACTATGGAGGAAAATTTAGAAGTTCACAGTTAATTCACATTGCCAACAAAGGAGGAGATTGTTATGTTTATCGGGGCGATAATTGCTCTGAGCATGCTCATTGGATGCGCCATTTGAGAATAACGTCTATTGATTTGCACTTGCAAACTGTGTATACTTTCAGCTTGTCTATCTTCTCTTGTTTTGTCCTGTCTTGTCTAGTCTTAGGTTTATATTATCCTGCCACGCACCATGTTTAGTTCTGTCATGTCCTGTCCTGTCTGGTACTGCCTTGTCCTTTCCTGTCCTGGCCCTTAAGTATCCTAACTTTTCTTTAAGTTTAGTGGTCAATTCCGGTATGTTATGGCGAAACAGGTTTAACCCTAACCTTCCTTTGCACTACAAATCACTACAGTGCTAGATGCTAGTAGCACGCGCTTCTCGCTTCTTCGGTCTATCAAATGGGGGAAAAAAAAGTTTTTCAAGTTGAACCCATGATGCATCAGTTAGTAGGTGCTGGACTTCAATGCAAGTGGCCCGGGCTCATTCACTGGCACTGGTGCAGCCCGATTTCATTCCCCCACCAAATTTAACCCAGTTTTTCTCCTCTGGGAGCACGTTCGGCTTGGGGCCAGCCATTTAGTGACCCTCTGCCATCAATGTTTACACAGCGATGCATCAAGTGACAGGAGTCCGTCTTCCACTGAGTGACGAATTAGTTCGAAATTTCAATAGAGGGCGGGCTTGAGAATGGGACTCCATTTTAAATTTAACCTAAAAATTATCACAAAAATTCGTTAGTAAACTCGCCTAGAAAATTGTAGTCTCATCGCGGTATATATGCTCAAAAATGTCAACCTGTATTGTGAGATGTTGGGCTAAAGGTGAGATCAAATTAATCGGACTAGCTGCTGCTGCGAGGAATTCTGGTACCTAGGCTGTCCTCAATTTGTTAAGATGTTATTTTTTATTTATATTTAGGGTTGAAAAGCGAAAATGCAATGATTGAACAAATTGATTTTTAGCGCCCTTTAAGTGAAACAGGCTCTCTTTTCGGAGCTGACTGATAAGTGTATTCCATATTCATTTTAAAATCCAGGTTGTTTTGAAATCACTAGTATTTATTTAAGGCACAGCTAGCATGATGTTGATGCATCTTCTGTGGTGATAACGAGACTTATTGCTAGAAATATTGGTGTCATGAACAAACTCAAGCACTTTGTTCCAACCCGTATATTACATACTCTTTACTGTACCCTTATCTTGCCTTATTTAAATTATGATGTACTTATTTGAGGAACTTGTAAATCCTACCTGGACAAGATTGTTAAACTTCAAAAATGGGCAATAAGAATTGCTTGTAGTCACTATAGAAGTCACACTGGACCAATTTTTGCCAAATTTAATATGTTAACAGTCACTGATATGTATACTCTTGAATTGGGTACATTTATGTATAAATACACTGTAAATGAGTTACCTTCTTCATTTAAAGACTACTTCAAAAAACGTTCTGACATCCACAACTATTCGACAAGACATAGTAACAACTTCAATCTAACCAAAAATAAGAGAATATTCTCGGATCACTCAGTTCGCACTAGTGGCCCCCATCTTTGGAACGCTCTCGAAAATTCATACAAAATTTCAAATTCGGTAAAACATTTTTGTAATAAATTCAAGCAAAAACTTATTTCAAGTTACGATTAATTGATTTTTTTTAGAGCACTATTTCAATTTCACTTCATGGTTATTTGATGATTTTTTTTTTTTTTTGAGCATTGTCCTTTGTCTTGTCCGGTATATATTGTTGGTGTCATATTTAGGTTTTAAATTTGGCTGTATTGGTTTTGTGTTTTATTGTCCCACGGCTTCAGGGGATGGCACTTTACAGGCCTTTTTGGCCTTCTAGCCGTCTCCTCCATAACCGTTTCGTTTTTCTGCTGTTGTAAATTATCTGATTTTTTCTTACTGATTTTTGATGTAATTTGATGTTATTTGTGATTTTGATGTTATGGTAATAAATGAAATGTAAAAAAAAAAAAAAATGTAAACTAAGACTAAATGTTTCCCTGCAAAGTACAGCATGAGACTTGACCCTAGACTACAGGCTTTCCTGCTGCTAAGTACAGGGTGTCCCAAAAGTTTTGATACATCTTTAATCTCTGGTAAAATGTTTCACAGTACGAGAGCGGATCAGTAAGTTCTGTCACCAAAGGCTGCCCCAGCTACACACAAGACAATTTTGTCTTTATTGTGTTATGTCATCCTTTACACCACATTAGACCAAGTGACAACACTTTTTGATCCGCCCTCGTATAAAACCAAAAACACGTTTGAATAGCGAAACGTTGTAGAATTATTGTGATACAATACTTGTCTGAGGCCCCTTAATTTACAAAATGAGCTGAAAGGATTGGTCACATAACTCAAAATACCATAACTTGCAGGACGCCTATCTGTAAACATGCACTGCAAAAACACCGGTGTTAAAAATAACACCAATGGTGTTGTGAGAGGTCCACACCAACACCGGTGTCACATTATGTGACTTAAACATCACATTGATTGTGTGTCTAAAACAATTGCTAGAAATATTGGTGTCATGAACAAACTCAAGCACTTTGTTCCAACCCGTATATTACATACTCTTTACTGTACCCTTATCTTGCCTTATTTAAATTATGGTGTACTTATTTGAGGAACTTGTAAATCCTACCTGGACAAGATTGTTAAACTTCAAAAATGGGCAATAAGAACTGCTTCTTGTAGTCACTATAGAAGTCACACTGGACCAATTTTTGCCAAATTTAATATGTTAACAGTCACTGATATGTATACTCTTGAATTGGGTACATTTATGTATAAATACACTGTAAATGAGTTACCTTCTTCATTTAAAGACTACTTCAAAAAACGTTCTGACATCCACAACTATTCGACAAGACATAGTAACAACTTCAATCTAACCAAAAATAAGAGAATATTCTCGGATCACTCAGTTCGCACTAGTGGCCTCCATCTTTGGAACTCTCTCAAAAATTCATACAAAATTTCAAATTCGGTAAAACATTTTTGTAATAAATTCAAGCAAAAACTTATTTCAAGTTACGATTAATTGATTTTTTTTAGAGCACTATTTCAATTTCACTTTATGGTTATTTGATGATTTTTTTTTTGAGCATTGTCCTTTGTCTTGTCCGGTATATATTGTTGGTGTCATATTTAGGTTTTAAATTTGGCTGTATTGGTTTTGTGTTTTATTGTCCCACGGCTTCAGGGGATGGCACTTTACAGGCCTTTTTGGCCTTCTAGCCGTCTCCTCCATAACCGTTTCGTTTTTCTGTTGTTGTAAATTATCTGATTTTTTCTTACTGATTTTTGATGTAATTTGATGTTATTTGTGATTTTAATGTTATGGTAATAAATGAAATGTAAAAAAAAAAAAATGTAAACTAAGACTAAATGTTTCCCTGCAAAGTACAGCATGAGACTTGACCCTAGACTACAGGCTTTCCTGTTGCTAAGTACAGGGTGTCCCAAAAGTTTTGATACATCTTTAATCTCTGGTAAAATGTTTCACAGTACGAGAGCGGATCAGTAAGTTCTGTCACCAAAGGCTGCCCCAGCTACACACAAGACAATGTTGTCTTTATTGTGTTATGTCATCCTTTACACCACATTAGACCAAGTGACAACGCTTTTTGATCCGCCCTCGTATAAAACCAAAAACACGTTTGAATAGCGAAACGTTGTAGAATTATTGTGATACAATACTTGTCCCCTTTTCTGAGGCCCCTTAATTTACAAAATGAGCTGAAAGGATTGGTCACATAACTTAAAATACCATAACTTGGACGCCTATCTGGAAACATGTGATGTGTCGGCCAAAAGAAAAGACTTTGCTTAAAGGTAGATGTTCCGATTTTCAACTTGGAAGTTTTCTATTCTACATGAAAGGTCATCCTTAAAAAAGTTGTGTTCCAAAGTTTGAGGTGCATAGCTCTAATGGTTCTTATTTTAGACGCACAAGATGCTGTGAACTGTACCCATTGAGTAGTACACAAACTATATCGGTGGTTACCACCATTCGCGGTAATTCGACGTTATTTCATCGATTTCTCCGTAATTATACCGATTTAGGCCGTCAAATTTCAGTATGATGATGAGAAAAATACGAGCTTTCATATGATATGAAAATCTCTGTATGTTTGAAATAATTCTGTGTTACGAAAATGTGATCGGGTCATCTACCTTTAAGAGGTTTTCTGTGGGTCTTTACATGTATTAAAGTTCATTATAATATAAGTATTATCTTAATCTGAAATTTTACAAAAATTGAAATGGAAAAACCTTAATCTTCACTTCCTCTCAGATCATTCCCTATAAGCGCATTATATGTCGCAATTATTAAAGTGCAGTTTTACAGTTCGCAACACTTTCCTCTGTACTTTGGCTGGCAACACAGCTGCTATTGGCAGTTTGGTATCGAATTAATTCTACAAGTTTTTATCTTTCTATTCAAATGTTTTCAGTTTTATACTACACATTATTTACCAGGTGTTCAAAAGGTATCAAAACTATTGGGACACCCTGAGCCACATGCCATTTGATTCTAGACTACAAGTTTGCCTGCACTACAAAGTACAGCAAAACCAATGTCAAGTATCAAGTGGTGCGCGGACGTGCGTCACTCAGAGCGTCTCGTCTTTTTTGACTCATATACATTTTATCTTCCCCATCTCTCTCTGGAGGCCTACCTGTTAAATACATACCAATTTTTGAGGCTTAGATATTTATAGACAAATTAAAATCTAATCATTTATCAGATAGCAGTCAGCTGCATTTCTTCATTAAGGCCCTTCACAATTGATTTAGAGTTTCCTATTGTTGCCCGCGTCCGAAATTGAGAATTACAAAATATTTAATTATTTTATTTTTATTTAGGATTTTCGCCTTTAAAATGACTTTTAATAATCTTTATTTGCTACTTTCTGACTTAAATCATCAGCTATGATGATGTACAAACATAGAACATGATTGCATTATTACTTGGGTATCAAATTGATTATACTTGGAAAATAATTAAATGCAGAGTCCTCGATAAATAAGGGGTTGAAATTGGTTGTGACCACAAAATAATTAGTTTCAAAATAACAAAATAAAGAAAATAAAAGGTAATTAATAATATAATTTAAAGTCACCTCATCCCTTTTTAAACCTGCAACAGGAAACTCAAAATCAATTGTGAAGGGCCTAAATATTAAGCACACGCAAAAGTAGCCCTCCTCGTAGGGCCACTAATAAAAAAAAGTTAATCCAGGGAAATTACTAAGATTAATATAGAAACACTGTCGCCCATCCTAGACTTCACAAAAGTTGTTCTGCCCTAAAAGACCGGCCCTAAAATCTCAACAATTAGGGTCGCATTTATTTTTAAGAAATCAAGATTTAAATTTTACCCCAATTGTAACAAAAATAGTACTATTAGTTTCTGCTTGAAGTGTCGCGGATATGTTTGCTTGAGAATTGAATATAGTTTTTAAACTAGCCATACTAGAAACATTAGTAAAAGTGACATTTATCAATTTTGTCTTGACATGAACCGCAACAGCAGCGGTCTGTCAGAAATATTTTAAAATTTGATCAATTATAATAAAAAAAATACCAACCAACTGATCCACCCTCAGAATTTCTGGCGCTTGAGGGCAACACAACAATGTATTTTTTTGGCCTAATGCAAAGCATGTTCAAGTGAATGTCATCCCAGCTGAAATTGAGCAAATCTGTAAACACTGTATTCCCTGATGTAAACATCCTTAGGTTTTGACATTTAGAAAAATGGGGGGTCATTATATCAATAAAATCACACATTATTGGTAGATTTTGCTCGTAACGGGAAGATCATGTTGATTTAGCAAGATAATGCACATACGATGCATACACGGCACAAAAGTGAACTATAAATATTGTCAGGTTTCTTATCAGAATTCCCTTTTTACCTTATGCTTTATTAACCCTAACCCCCCTGAGTGCTAAAAAATGCTAATCCAAAGTCCCTCTCCAAACGCATGCGCCGTCGGTTTTCGATGACGTAGTCAACCGAGCCTATATAGTGAGCGCGGTATACTGCGCGAATGTGTACCTGATGGGCCGTGGCTTTAGTGGTTGGGACTTGGGGCTTGAGAACGGAGGGTCCCCGGATCGAATCCCGGCAGGTTCGCGGAGATTTAGTTGGTGTTTTTTCCTCGAAAATTGTGATCCCGGTCAAAAACCCTAAACAGGGGTTAGGGTTATGGTAACATTTTTTTGTGTGCGTGTTCTATTAACCATAACCCCCCCCCCCCCCCCCCCCCGAGTGCTAAAAAATGCTAATCCAAAGTCCCTCTCCAAAGGCATGCGCCGTCGGTTTTCGATGACGTAGTTAACTGAGCCTATATAGTGAGCGCGGTATACTGCGCAAATGTGTAGCTGAGGGCCGTGCTTAGTGGTTGGGACTTGAGAACTGAGGGTCCCCGGATCGAATCCCGGCAGGTTCCCAGAGATTAAGTTGGGTTTTTTTCCTTAAAAATTGTGATCCCGGTCAAAAACCCTAAACCGGGGTTAGGGTTATGAAAACAAAGGCAAAACATTGGGGTATTTATCACAACTCAGTGGGAATAATGCCTCACAACAGCAATGATAATGTAATTTCACACTTTATTGTAAAGAGAAAATAATACTAAGATGTATTTAATATTTACAGAATATGGATAGTCAGAATTTGTGAGTTTTAGATTTCCTTTTGGTGAATCAAATGTTGAAAATACTTGCCAAATTTGGAAAGAAAATAAATTGGAAAAATGAAAACTTTTGAAACATATATTTTGAAACCTCCTGAAAATATTTAAGAAGAATTTCAAAATGTATTCGAAAAATATTTTAACCACCAAGTTAAATAATTTAGGCCTACATGCCCATCGAACAGGTATGCCATTCCCCATTTTCAATGTCTCTGGTTAAATCCACATTGATATTTATTTATAATAGAATTATATGACCATGAAAAGCAATGATGTTATTGATCAGGTTAATCTGTGGCACTGTAAACAGTTATTGAAATAAATCCAGGCTTCATCTCAAAGTCCTTGGCCAACTTCCTCTTTATTCAGATAACTGTTCACAGTTATTTGCCCTTTCAATATCATGTAGACAGTCTGATTACACTACACATTAGCTGCAATAGGGTTGTGTTTATTCACAAAGGCTGTGGGGGATATCTGCTAATGTGGCACAAATACAATACACAATGAAGCAAAGATAAACTACTCCACAGGTTTTTGAAAAGATACATCATGCAGGTTTGTGATAATAATAAAATTTTAACTTCGCACCCACAATGCATTGCGCCAGCTCAAGATTTTTCCCCACGATGCATTTGGATTTTCCCTTATCGATACTCATGTCAATACGATCGATATATCAGTGACCTTTGAACTACGAGATATCGATATTGTGGCAAGTATAAGAAAATCCATGGTTCCCCTGTCTTTTTGGTTTTCCAATAACTGTGAGTAAGTTGTTTACTAGTTGAGCTCTTAGGTTTTAGAAATAAGAAAAAGGAACACTGAGAACTAATTTATTTATTGATGTAAACAAGAATCTAAGAGCTCATACGATGATGGGGCTATGAAGCCATGATTTTGTGCATATGTCTGTAGGAACCGAGATAAATCAATGCATTGTGGTGCTGCCTTTAAAATCTTCTTTGGGCTTAAACTAAAGAAACTCAGCCTTTGTAAAATATACACCATTCACTTTGAAACTGTTAATTTGATTTGGTATTTGGCTCTGATTGGTTAGCGGTATTTTGTGAGTTTTCAAGAATGCGCGTGCAGCTGATCGTAGCAGCGCCTGTGTATGTCGGACTGTGGCCAGGAGATCATGTGCCGTAGGTCTATTGCTATCTAATGAAGATAGCATTTAATGCATGATGGACTGTTGTGTCCTGATTGCTATCTACTGAAGATAACATTTAATGCATGATGGACTGTTGTGTCCTGATTGCTATCTACTGAAGATAGCATTTAGTGCGTGATGGACTGTTGTGTCCTGATCGCTATCTACTGAAGATGGCATTTAGTGCATGATGGACTGTTGTGTCCTGATCGCTATCTACTGAAGATAGCATTTAGTGCATGATGGACTGTTGTGTCCTGATTGCTATCTACTGAAGATAGCATTTAATGCATGATGGACTGTTGTGTCCTGATCGCTATCTACTGAAGATAGCATTTAGTGCATGATGGACTGTTGTGTCCTGATTGCTATCTACTGAAGATAGCATTTAATGCATGCTGAACTGTTGTGTCCTGGTTGCTATCTAATGAAGATAGCATTTAATAAAGTTTTCTAGAGTTTATCGATCGAAAACTTCTTTGTTAACCGGAAGTGAGATGTGGGGGTTTAATGGCGTCATAGTTACCTTTTCATCCAATCAGAGTAAAGGTAGCATTTAATGCATGATGGACCTTTTCATCCAATCAGAGTAAAGGTAGCATTTAATGCATGATGGACTGTTGTGTCCTGATTGCTATCTACTGAAGATAACATTTAATGCATGATGGACTGTTGTGTCCTGATTGCTATCTACTGAAGATAGCATTTAGTGCGTGATGGACTGTTGTGTCCTGATCGCTATCTACTGAAGATGGCATTTAGTGCATGATGGACTGTTGTGTCCTGATCGCTATCTACTGAAGATAGCATTTAGTGCATGATGGACTGTTGTGTCCTGATTGCTATCTACTGAAGATAGCATTTAATGCATGATGGACTGTTGTGCCCTGATTGCTATCTACTGAAGATAGCATTTAGTGCATGGTGGACTGTTGTGTCCTGATTGCTATCTACTGAAGATAGCATTTAATGCATGTTGGACTGTTCAACAACTCCCCCATACCTGCTATAGGCAACCATCGCCCCGATATCCGCAACACACAGATGTTTTCCCGATACGCGATCGCAATGTGTGTTGTTTTTGGAATGACCATGCCAAATGTTTTCATCGAGTTTTGAAAATGACAGGAACTTAATTATAGGTTAGTTTGTCATTTCAGTTTTTTGAAAATTTAATGAAATTGTTAATAATGAAGTACCGTAGGCCTTCATTAAAATATGTTCTTATTTGCATTGTCTATTTATGAAATGGCGTTCAAATCCCTAGTCATTGTTGAACGGAATTAAATCATGTTTCAGCATTGTGCATCACCAATCGACAACTTGCGTTCGTGAAATAAACAATGCAGACGCGCAAACACCGTTGTCGATTGGTGATGCACAACCCACAACGCTGAAACATGATTTAATCCATTATTGTGTCCTGATTGCTATCTACTGAAGATAGCATTTAATGAATGAGCGACTGTTGTGTCCTGATTGCTACTGAAGGTAACATTTAATTAACGATGGGACTGTTGTGTCCTGATTGCTATCTACTGAAGATAGCATTTAATGAACGATGGACTGTTGTGTCCTGATTGCTATCTACTGAAGATAGCATTCAATGCATGATGGACTGTTGTGTCCTGATTGCTATCTACTGAAGATAGCATTGAATGAATGATGGACTGTTGTGTCCTGATTGCTACTGAAGGTAACATTTAATGAATGATGGGACTGTTGTGTCCTGATTGTTATCTACTGAAGATAGCAGATGGTGTGTTGGACGGTTGTGCCCTGATTGCTACTGAAGGTAGCATTTAATTCCCGTAAATCTGAAGTGAAAAATCTACGTCATAAATCACATTTTAGCGAGCATAGCGTAAGAAAAAGCGCAGATTTTACTAAATAAACCCATTTGAAATGAATCTCCACTATAAATTTGCATTAAATATAGTGATATATCTGACAATGTGGGTTTTTTAGTAAGCTTATTATTATTTTGTCGATCTTTTATTTTTGGGTTTCGGGAAGGTAATTTTTGGTCCCGTTCCTTCATCTTTATCGTAGGCGTACTGTATTCGCTATTGTTTCTTATTCTTTCTGGCAACATACCAATCACATGATTGTTTTCTTCTGAAGATAGCATTTAATGCATGAAGGGCTGTCATGTACCGAGGCAAATACTGTATTGTTTTGTTTTGGGTTGTCTGCACATGAGAGTGTCATACACCTGTGACACCAACGATTTGCCTGTATTTTTAGTAGAAATTCGCCCACTCCCTTCTTTTAGGGACATTTCATGCCCTGTGGCATCTATTCCAGACAGTTGTAAGAACTTTTAAGGTACAAAGATCAAAGATTCCTCATTGCACTTTGCAGTATTTTAGGTAAAACAAAGAATTCAACCCACCCAAATAGTATATATTGTTGTCATAATCAGAGTATTGACAGAAATCTTATGATCATAACTAAAAAGTTGTACTTCAAAACATTTGGTATACCCATATGACTGTCTACTCAGGGTTATCTAGGAATTACATGCTTTTTGGACTTAGAATATATTTCTAACCCTAACTGTTACAAAAGGAGATAAATCAGTTGAAAAAGCGATCCTAGTGAAAATCGAACCATGGACCACTGCATTGCAAGGCATGTCTCTCAACCACTAGACTCATGACTAGCGAGGGGTTAAATGACCAGGACATGATTTTAATCCCTCTTAACCATTATGGAATAAAGCAATACTACTATTATGATCAGTACACACAATATTATGAATAGAGCTGTGATATACATAATCGTCTACCCTGGACAGTCAATTTATATGAACATAGGACTAAATCTCCTAAGTGCATATCAGTTTACCTCTCTGTCCATAATATGATTCGTCGACAATTTTAATTTTAAGATTTTAAAAAGGCCTTACAAATGAATAAAATAATATCTTTCCCTGATTAAGGGATTGTCTAACTAAAGTGTGGATGACACAAATAGGACGCTATATCAAGTGATTTCACTGTTAGCATGTGTGACCAAAAAAACTTGTTATAAGGCGTGTTTTTTACATCCGGTGTGTTATGTGCGTAACATGATAAGGGTATAAAATCAACCATTTACAAGAAAAAGGTGGGTTTTTTCAAAATCCGGTCAATTTTTATATATTCTCAAATTTGGGAGAAAAACACGCAAAACCTTCATTTACCACAAGTTTTTGCTTCAGAGGCAATACGTGTTTAGGTGGTGTTTGGAAAACCGTTAGTCACATAAGCTTAGAGCATGATGTTTGACTATGCAAACAAAATTAGCATAGTGTGTCTTAAAGGTGCTATTCATTGAAAATCGAAATATATCCAAATTATATATCATTGGAAAGCTTAGAAAAATGGTGGTGTCCACCCGGGGGTGTCCACGTCCCAAAATGCCACTGTAAATAATAAATAGCATTAGAATGTAGCGGTGTAGGGCTGACGCAAACCCGGAAGTGGAGAGGTGAAAATCAAGATTTTTGTATGATGTATTGCAAGGGAACCGCTAATGTAAACAAACTCATTGTCCATTGTGATGCATGCCTTTCTTATATCGATTTGCGTAGTAGCTTTGTGTGCGGTACTGTCTGTGTGGTATGATCTCGGACTTCGATGAATGGGTTGAATAGGATGAGGATGAATTTCTTTGCCTGGGGTGACGTCACAATTCTAAACCATGTTTTGACTATTTATCCCAAGGTATAAGGGGGGGGGGGGGGGGGGTCTGTACTCGAAAGTTTGTATTGCCTATTGGTCATTCCCTGTTTATTAGGTTGAGCTGAAATACAAATTAACATATTCTATGTAATCTAAGCTTTCCATTGACACCATACATGATCTCAATAAGTATGACCTTTAACGCTATGTTCATATGAAATATTTGTATTTACACAAGTATTGGATATCGGCTTTATCCCCATCGGTCATTGCGATGGAAACACACCTGTGTCATGTTTGGTCCAAGTTCTTAAATCGCAATGTCTGCTTTTTC
The DNA here is from genome assembly GCA_035610835.1 of Ophiura sarsii. Taxonomy (NCBI): domain Eukaryota; kingdom Metazoa; phylum Echinodermata; class Ophiuroidea; order Amphilepidida; family Ophiuridae; genus Ophiura; species Ophiura sarsii. Next base: position 24,712,943 of record CM069444.1, read on the forward strand.
CCATCGGTCATTCCGATGGAAATCACGTTTGGTCCAAGCTCTTATATCACAAATTCGTATGGTACATTTGATGGCAACATTTTAATTAGGTAAGTGCTTATTGGTATCCACCTGGGGGAGGGGAGTCGCGGTCATCTCATATCTTAGTGGTGACACATGTTAGGCTACTGACACCACCTATTGCAGCATCACTCTCAACCAAGACCCCATAATTTCATAAAATGGTTCGTAATCACCCAAGACACCATAATGTTCAGGATTGCTCATATCTTATGCCAAAATTTCAAATAGAACTTCAAGAATTACAGATTACCAAATCCATTTTCTTGTCACCAAATGACTCCATACTCTTGTACATTTTCTGTCAATTAATTCCCCTTCATTGTGGAAGTGGTCATCCTGACAACTATATCCATGTCACAATAACACTTTCCACGCAGTTGGCGTCTCCAGACGACATTCAAAAATTTCACAAAATGTTTCAAAAATGTCAAAATTATTGAATTTCATTACCATATTTGGAATCACCATCACCATAGTATTGGTTCAGTAATCCTTGAGATAGACTTTGAAAATTGGGAACGGTTTCTGAAAAATCTTGTTTTGTATAATGGTAAAACTAATAGCCGCATGGAAAGTGTTATAGAGCTCCACTACAGAATCCTGTACTGTCCCTCGTCTTGCATTAGTTTCACTATCAATTCATGAAGGAAGCTTTAATTAATACAGCATGGTAAAAGTTGTATGTTGTTTTTCACATAATGATATTTTCACCAATATAGGCTAAAGGGGCATTCGATGATCTGTTTATTTATTGCTTAAGCATTTACTTCACTCGGCACTGTACATGATTATAAAACATTTCGCATGTGGTTGATTTCATGGTATAATGTCCATTTATGAAAATTAACGGATTTTTTTTTTTAAATCTTGCGGGAAAAAACCTAACAGGTTTTCAAGATGCCTGTACATCCATAATCCTGACTAGAGTTAAAGCAAACAACATCCTTTTCCGTTCCGAAGATAAGATACATTTATGACCGACGGTCCATCCATCCATCCATCAGTCAGTCTGTCCGAGCAAAATTAATAATTCACGCTAATGATGTGTGTAGCAAGCGAGGAAACCGACTTACTATCTATTCTTGGATCCAAATCGTTGAGAATTAATCACCCAAAGGGTTCAATATCGTCAGTCGCATATATGACGCTGTAATAGTCAGCCGTCATGTCAGACATAGTGTGTATGGGTGAATCGGATACATCTATTGCAGTATACATGTGGCCATTTTTTAATCAAAGAGGATATCTAAAGTTAAGCTGACCTGAAGTAGTCATCCTTTTTACCCCTTTTGGCACTACATGCCTTATCTAACAGCGTTCATGATTGGTTGATTACAAAATTTACTCATTTTTGAATAATCAATATTTCACTCCGATCTTTATTAAAGATACAATTATTCTGACATGTCCTTGATTGGTACAATAAAACAATGACCAATCACCAGATAGTTCTTAAAAAGGTTAACCATAATTTTGATTTAAACAAGCTAATTGACCTCATAGGAGTGTTACAACTTCTTTCTATCCCCAGGGAATATATCTTGTATAACAAACACAAATAGTACAACATCCTTTTTAAAATTACAGAGTTGATTTTCCTCACCATAAATGTGTTGCCTATAGTCAATGACATAAAACAACTCCTTTCTCTGGAGCACGAAATTATGACAATGCATACAGGTGTGATAAAAAAAGTTACGAGGCATTTGCCACCAGTGGATAGATAACATGAGTAACACATTTTTGGTGTCCCTCCATCTTTAGGCCAGACTTTTCTCAGTGGCATTACCAGATAAAAAGTTTTAATTTTAGTCGGGTTCCAAACCAGGCAAAATGTATACCAAATTGTTCAATACTTTAGGTCCTGAGGTGAATAGAGTTATCGAAAATCAGTCGATGGGATCCTGAAAATCCACCTTTTGATCTCTTGAATTATGCTGGCGCTATTTTTGAAAATCTGACGGGTAGGTCCTCACATTTAAAGATGCACCATATTAGCACATGAGGCACCTTCATCTTTGATTGTGCAAGTACATGTACCTTGCATGTCAAATTAGCCTGCAATCAATATAATATGCACTGCCCCCCCCCCCCCCCCCCCCCCCCCCCTACTACTTCAATGAAAATGTAGAATAATACACACTCGACCTTATTACAACTTAGAGAAAAGTGATAGATGTGTAGTAATTATATTAACACTGCTTTTGATGTATGCATGTATGTGCTATACATGACATGATCATGACATTGCACATGACTTACCTGTGTATTATGTTGAGCTGTAGGGTACGCCGGATAGGGCTGCGGTGGTACAAACCTAGCCGTCGATGCCCCCATATGCCTACCACTTCCAGGGAAGAACTGTGTTAATCCTTGAGACGCCGCTGCTGCCGCCGCTGCCATCGCCGCCGGATTCTGTTGCCACATGACCGTGGGGCCGCCAGCAGGGTGTGTCTGTGGGCCGTAAGTCTGGGGGGACATGGCTCTCTTGTGTGGACTACTTGAGGTGTAGATTGGACGTTGTTGCTGTTGCTGTTGCTGTTGCTGTTGATGGTGAGGTGCTTGTTGTTGCTGTTGATGCTGTTGGATGAGGTCAAAACAGACAGAGAGGGAAGATGGAGATGGAAGATTAGTCATGTGTCAATGGCCTCATACAGTGATAAGATGAGTGAGTAAGTACTCCCATCTGCTGGGTAAGCATTAAAGGGACATTCCCAATACTGACCTGCAATGTCGGATGATGTGCAAACGTTCCGAGTACTATAATCTATGCCTGCTATTATAAGATTGCGGTATACTACTAGTGTGGTCGGTCTATCATATGCATGGATGGGATGAGTGCAGGCACACATGTATTAAAGAGACATTCCCTGTATTGATCAACTATAATGATTGGACTATGCGACGCTCGTAAGGTTCCTACTGTCATCTATTCTGTGTACGCATAAGATGATGGCAAGATTGCAGTTTACTACTAATACTATCTATATGCATGGATGATGAGTGCATGCACACATGTATTAAAGGGGCACTCCCTGTATTGACCTACAATCATTGGAGGTATTAAAGGGACATTCCCTGTATTGACCTATAACAATCATTGGATGTACACTTGTAACGTTCCTTGCTGTGTGAACTTTACCTGTGTACATACGAAGCCTGCAGTATATATACTACTATCATGGTTGGTCTATCTGTCTGTAACTGTATACATGTAAGGTGATTGCATACACATAAGTATTAAAGGGACATTCCCTATTGACCTACTACAATGTAGATCCCAGCGGGGCAATATTTTCTTCACCCCGATAGCAGACTTCCCTGTCCCATTTACCCCCGAAACCGACAAGACCCGACCTGAACATTGTAGGGCAAACCTGATTTATCCCGACCCACAAGTTATTTCCCAAGGCCGGACCAGTGAAATTCAGGGTTTTGGGGTTACATGTACTACAATGACTGGAGGTAAAGGGAAATTCCCTTTATTGAGACTACTAAGATTTGATGTTCCTTGTCGTGTCATATGATGACAAGATCGCAGTTTATTGTATAAGTGGAAAATGTGCGCATGTAATTTTTCAGGCTTTGCCCATTTTGAACACTTTGCTTGTTTTTATCATTGCAATTTTGAAAGACCTTACAAAACCCTACATACAAAATGAATATATTTGCGCATTTTTATTTTTGCACTTACTGATTTAAGCTCGAAAAGCGCGAAATTAAATGTAGACAATTTCCACTTTTACAGTATTATCACGGTTGGCCATGTTATGCATGGATGGTGAGAACATGCACACATGTATTATTAAAGGGACACTCCCTGTATTGGCCTGGTTGGTCTATATTAGGCATGGTTGGTTGGTATTATACTGCTTGTTGCCATATACAGGGTGTCCCATAAAAAAGTGTTCTGCATTACTTCTCTCATTAAATGTTTAGTATTTAGCATTAATGATTATATCAGCTCATAGATAATTTAGTTGACTTTCAAGTGACATTTATTCGATTATTATTGCTCTTACCAATCCATTGATATGCTTGAACAGCCATGGGTACTTAAAAACAGGTTACCACCCGACACCATAAGTAGGTTGACAAGGAAAGCCAAGGTGTAGCGTAGTTTCTGTGCGACTCGAAAGGTTGCATTTATTTTACATACAAAATGTACTTTTCATTTCACGTGCAACATAATTTATTGAATTTCACGTTTTTGGGGACGGAAAGTTCCCATCGACCCTCATTCATCCGAACAGTAAGGTACCCCAGAGAATGTACAATTCACAAATTGATATACCTACAAAAGGCCATCCACCAAAGGGATTTCATTATGCCTACAAAAGGCGATCCACCAAAGGGATATCATTATGCCTACAAAAGGCGATCCACCAAAGGGATTTCATTTACTAGAAAACTGCATTAACTCGCTGGAGGGAATAATTACACGCATCACTGACTGTGACAAGACCTGATCGCATCGTCACAACGGACAGTCCCATTATAGTGCGGGGGGGTAAAATGAATTTGTTCGTACGAGCCTTCCAAATTCTGATTACCTCCAAACCCTAGAATTAACTGACAAGACCAAAATTTAAATTTGCGGACGTCACGCCATGCCGTGCGAGATGCCGCCTTTATTTATGATGTCTATCAACGGAACTCAACTCCTAACATACACAAAGCACAAAGCCAAGTAGCTACTGATATACATACAATATATCATTTTTTTACCAACTCCAGCAAATCAACATCCCAACCTCTCATCACACTCTTGGCATGAAATGAAATGATAACAGCGGGCAAACGCCACATATTACCGGCCCGCAAAAACCACATGGAAGATGCGCGATTACGGACAAACCAGCCACATTTGTGCACAAGCTACGAGAAAAAAGGCCTGTTAAGGATGCAAGATAGGATTGAATAATTTCAAGGGTCGGCGGTAAATTCAAATTTGCTTAATTGCATTTCAGAAATTCGTGATTGTGCCACTTTTAAGGGGAAAAAGATGCTTGTGGAAAGAGTCATTTTGCTCATTTAATGTTAAGTATTTACTAATTGTCCATATGAACCTACAGAATATTCTGAAATACACTGTAATAATTATATAATATTGAATGGCTTTGAGGGTGATACAAGAATATATGGCACGAGTCAAAGACTCGTGCAATATTTTTATAGCGAGTGCAATATATTCTTGTATCACCCGAAAATAAGACATTCAATATTATTTTTATTATTTATATAACAGAATGTTTTGATAAAAACTAAGTAAGTTAGCCCGAATCGACCTTCTCTGTGTATATGTACTCACGCGCACATCTTCTGCGCCGCTCAAAAAATATTAGATGGCAATATTTTTTTAATATTGGACGCACATCCGGGAACTTGGTGCACAATATTCAATACGCACTTTTATTGTACCGTTTGGATGGCCCATATAAATAATAATTAATGATATAATACATGAATATGAAAATCTCAACCTGTTTATTTCTAGCTTTACTCACAGCCTGTCTGACTAAATATAGGCTAGGTTTGTAATGGCTTTGGTGTTTTATTTGGTGTTGTCAAAGATGCGGCAGGCAGTGGGCATATTCACTGGATAATCTCCTTACAGATGTGTAGTCAAAAGGGGCTATTCCATTTAAAATACATACACCCCTATGGAAGACATGACCTTAATCTTCCCCATGCAGGGAGTGTGAATTTCAAAAGGTTTAATCTGCCTGGGTGACTTTATTTCCAAAGGGGGTGTGGGGATTTCAACTAGAGTAGCACAATGTCACCTCATAAACCATCCAATGTCACCTTTTCTTATATTTTAGGTTATATTTTATCCAGACCTAACGACAAACAAAGATGATCCATTTATGCTGATGTTAGTACAAAAATATTAACATACCAACTCTTTAGACACACCCTGTATATAGATAAAACACTGAATTGGTGTTAAAGGTGTATATGTTCCGATCCCTTTAGCTTTTTTTCCACATCAATATATTTTGATATCAGAAGAAAACCCATATTTTTTAAAGTAAAATCTTAGGCGCAAGATATGTGCCATTTAGACGTATTATAGGCTAATGCAGTGAATTACTGCCAAAGGTGGTTAACCACCCAACCAGTTTGTGTACTACTCAATGGCCAAATATCATGTCACCTTGTGCTTCTAAAATAAAATAAGAACCATTGGAGTTATGCACCTCAAACTTTGGAATATTACTATTCTAAGGATGACCCTTCATGTAGATTAGAAAACATCAAGTTGAAAATCGGGCCTGCAATCAGAACACCTACGTCTAAGCCGATGTAAGTAACAAAAATTAACATACCAAACTTTTGACCCACCCTGTATATAGATAAAACACTGAATTGGGCTTAAAGAGTAAATAAAACTACACTAAGACAATGCTGGTCAGGATGTGAAAGTCTAGTAGAAAGGAACTGTTAACTGGTCAATGCGCCGGGTTAAATCAGCACTTTCCAACCTATCACCAGACTGACCATAAGATATGGACCTACTAATGGCTATACTGACAAGTCATATTAGGAGCGTTCCAATGAGGGACACAAACCTAGAGGTTAAACTTTTGGTCAACGGCCGTGTGAATCGGTCATGGTTAACTAACCCCAAGTATAAAGCTGGAATGTTAACCCTAAAAGATCATACGGTTACATAACTCGAAGCACTAACCGAGAGCTAACCAAGAGTGTGTGCGCCGTGTGATTCCATCTGTAATGCTAACCGCGAGTGAGATTTATAACCTGTGACCCAGGTCTTACCGCAAGATGAAGAGTTGCATGACCTTGAGTTAACCTCGAAGCTACCGCAGTAAAATTGTTATACTCGAGGTTAAGTTTTTTGTCTGGACAGGCACTCTGGGTTAGCATAAAAAAATAATTAAGCTCGAGAATAACTATTCTCGAGCTTAGTGGCCGTCTGAACAAGCCTATAGATATCGAAACGGGTGACCAACTGACCAGTCATTAACACTTTCCGCGTGGCAGGCGTCTGCAGACGACATTCCCAAAATTTCACAAAATGTTTCAAAAATGTCAACATTATCTTGAAAATATCAATCTTTTACTACAGATTGAAAAAATTTCAATCGAAAAACGATTGAAATTTTCAATCCAATAGATTGAAAATATCAATCTTTAACTACAGATTGAACACTTTTCAATCGAAAATCGATTGCAATTTTCAATCCAATAGATTGAAATTCCAATCTTTTTAGATTGAAACTTTTCAATCAAAAAAGAAGAATGGATGTCAATCTTAAAAGTTTGTTCCCTCATGGCAATCTATGAAAGATTGAAAAGTCAATCTTTTAGATTGAATTTTCAATCTTTGAAATTAAGAGAGTGAGCATCCATCCACAAAACAAACATGTTATCTACTAGGAAGCTCTTGGTAGAATACAGACATTTTTATGAGAACACTCTAGAAACACCAGGTGAATATAGAGATTTAATTTAAAGAATAACCCATAACAACTGCACCATTAAATCACAATACTTGTGTTTTAGTTTAAAAAACAAAAACAAAAACAAAAAACAAATGTCATCTGTATGACCGATCCTCTTTAGCTTTCCGAAAGTCAGATTATAAATGTCATTTATAGATCAAGATTTATTGCATGATTTTCAGTATCATTGCGCAATAATCGATCACTCAGGGAGTGATTCCGCATCGACTCAGGGGAGCAATAATGATGCCTGATGTTCAATTAAGGCCATAATAAGTTGTTATGTTCCCCTCAAAAATATTAGGGCCATAATTGTGTTGGGGGTTTTTTAAACTTAAATTCTACCCAAATTGTCAAAATATGACTATTTTGTGCTGGAAGTTTGCTTGAATAAATATTTTTAAAACTATTTTCTAGAAACAAGTCAAATTGACATTTACCAATTTTGTGTTGAACATGAACCACGACAGCTAGCCACGGTCTGTCAGTAATATTTTTCAGAAAAAAGAACACACAAAAAACCTACCGACCACGACCTCAAAACTTTAGGGCAACACAACATAATTCTTTTGCCTAGCGAGTACATCATCCATACGTAAAACAAATTGGAATATTTATGGACCAAGTATGGATGTTACATGCCACTTTATGATAGGAATAATCAGTCATGTGAATCTCACAATGGGTAATTAAAGTTTGATCACGGATATAAAATTATTTGAATTGCCTGGATATTTGCAGCTTTATTCATGATGCATCACGTCCATCGTGTCTGCATGTTTTATTTCGAGATGTAGGAGAGAAATAGCTGGTAGTAAAATATAATAAAATAATTTAATAAAAAAAGCTTATTAAATGTCAGATGCTGTCAAAATCTCATATTTTTTTACAAAACTAGACAAAATAACAGGTCCTTTGACATGATGTGTCACACCAAGTTATTCCATTTGAAATCCATACACCCCCTAAGGAGGACATTACATTAATCTTCCCCACAGGAAGTGTAGGTTTCAAATGGGTTTACCTGCATGGGTGACTCCATTTGAAATCTACACTCCCTCTGTGGGAGATAAGGGTCATGTCTTCCACAGGGAGTTTATGGAAAGCCCATTTTGAGATGTACAAGAGAAATAGCTTGTAAACAATAATACAAATATAATGAAAATATAAGATCTTGTTTCGGGCGCCATCAATTGATGATATGTGACCTGAGAAGTGATATGGCCTGAGCTCTTGTCATCTGGATTAGGGCAGTCAGATCAATGTAAAAATGAATCAAATCGATTTGAATTGGTCAAATTGATTCAATTGGTCTGATTTTATTAATCAATCATAATAATTTTGTAACTAAATCAAATCTTTTTTTAAATTGATCAAATTCATTTGAATTGATCACACAAATTGGGATTGGTGAATATGATTTCAATTATATTACCCCCCCCCCCCCCCCCCTTACAAAATACTACTTGTAAGCCAATCTGAAAGCAGTGCAGACGGTTTTTGATAGTGGGTGGGACGACGTGTCAATGTCCGGAGGGAGGGTCCCTGGATCAATTCCTGGCGATTGAGTTAGTGTTTTCTCTTCCAAAATTGTGATCTCGGTAAAAACCTGGGTTAGGGTTATGGTACCAACATTGTTATTTATCTCATGCGGTTTATTAACAGGAAATGGATTAATCAATGTATTACAATCAAAACTGATGACATAGATTGATCGGAAAAAAATATATTTTGTAACATTGATTGATTCAAATCCAACAAATCTAATTTCAGACAAAACATATTTATCTTTCCTTCTGGCAAATCACTAGCCCTCCTTGTATGGCCACTATCCAGCCTATCCAGGGAAATACTATACTAAGATAGAATATAGAAACACTGAGTCACAGCCATCCTAGCTGAGCTATGGGGCGGTTCTCAGATTGATAGCGGTTCTCGGATTGGGAGCGGTTCTCAGTTACGGTTCTCTCTTAATGGTAGGACTAGCAAATCACTTTTTATCTTCCATCTGACATAAAATATACAAACGCTTATATCCATGACGTTAATAACCCCGACAAGGTGGGAAGTAATGTACATACTACATAAATCTATAGGGGCAGTTGAAGAAAATGTTGTTTATCAAATTTGAAATGAGAATTTTGTTCTAGAAGCTGCTTATGACGTCTTTTGTTAAGAGGGAATCTATATGTGTGTTTGACACGTTTTAACTAGTGCTAAATTTGCTCAAAATCATTACAAGTGGTTTCTTGTTGATCTCATGAGAGATGAATATCCATCAAATGACTTTGTGGGGATGATTGCAAATTTTAATGAGAATCAACATGGCTGCCAGCCTCATATACTTATTACAGTGTTTGGGATAATGGGATTGATTACAAATTTTAATGAGAATCAACATGGCTGCCAGCCTCATACTTATTCCCCTTTCGCACTCCTGATATTACCTGATATTAAGATTTGATGTGGCAAAGTCCCCCGTCACCCCATATCTTCCATGTTTTTTAATCACTATACTTATAACTAGGGGAATCATTAATCAAATATTTTAAAATGATACATTTGACCAGTATTGACCATAATTTGGATTAATCTAATTGATTTGAAATGATCAAAATAACCTGTTTCCAACCGATAAAATAGAATTTGAATAGTAACAAATTTTCCCACAGATTGATTGATTGGAATCCACAGAATTGAATTTGACACAGACATCTGTTTTCAGACATAGCACTATTTGTCTTCCATCTCACACAGAATATACAAGCGCTGATATCGATGACGTTAATAACCCTGTCAAGGAGGGAAGTAATGTATATACTACATCAATCTATAGGGGCAGTTGAAGAAAACGCTGTTTAGCAGAGTGTTTTGTTCAAGAAGCTGCTTATGACGTCATTTGTAAAGAGGGAATCTACAAATGCGTGTGGTTAACACATTTCAACTAGTGCTAAATTTGCTCAAAATCATAACAAGTGGTTTCTTGTTGATCTCATGAGAGATCAAATGACTTTGTGGGGATGATTGCAAATTTTAATGAGAATCAACATGATGGCTGCCAGACTCATACCTATTCCCCTTTCAAACTCCTAATATTACCTGATATTAAGATTTGATGTGGCAAAGTCCCCCGTCACCCCATATCTTCTGTGTTTCTTTAAAGGAGCCTGTTTGCAATGGAATGAGTTATAATTATATGAAGGTAGGTTATCAATTCACATGTTATCCACCATGTTTCAGTTTCATTATCAATCGAGAAATGAATAATACGAAGCAATTTATGAGCCCCCTTTCAGACGTAACAGAAGTCTTTTTGCAAGTGCTCTTGGGAGAAACATCGGGGATATTGCAAAATTGATAACGTAGATCAGCCAGACAGGCCTGAGCTCTGCTATGAGGCTCTGTAGACTTTACTAGTAAATAGCGTTTATTATTAGATATTAAAGTATGTGATTTGTTATTGAAACTCACATTTTGTTGCCAAACTTACGATTTAACTCACATGTTCCCATCCCTTAACACTTTTGGACCAGTGATTTTGACATTTCGCCGGTAATAAATCATCTAAGATTTTGTCAACCGCTGACTATGTGGTCCATTTTCAGGGTTATGAAGGTTAGTTTATGCCCTTGGGGCATAATAATGTTCTTTGCAGTCTTTTAATTGGACCACATAGTGGCAGATAGACACATCCTTTGATGATTTATTCCCGGCGAAATGTCAAATCACCGGTCCAAGAGTGTTTGGGACTGGGAACATAATGATTGAAAATAAAACTATTTGGTTACATGATATTCCCATTCATCTTTTTTCAGAGTTTTAAGACCACGGTTTCAGATGAAAAGATGAAAGAACTAAAAATTTAAACTAAAATTATTGGAACAACTTAAAGAAACATTGTCAACAAGTCGCCATATAAATCTTTCTGATCCTGGATATTTATGTCCACTTACGCGGCAGTTTAGATGGATTTGTGAACGTTTTTGATGACAATTACGACAGATACAATGACAAAAAAGGAAATATATGACCTATGAAACGATAGATTTTGATGGTAGAAGATCAAGACAGAATGCTACTGCGAAAAAGTATGAAGCAGTTACAAACGCCTCGATGGGGAATTCGACAACTCTCCGTGTATTCTATAGCGTGTTCTTCCCTGAGATCATTTTTAAGTCGGTGTGTAATTTCACAATGATAACACGGCTTTCTTATTATTTCATGTTGATCACGCACTTACATGAAGTGAAGAATCAGGGCTCAACTTTCAATTTTATCATTTCATGGAATCATAATTCAAAGTAAGAAATTTTATTTTGTGATGTTAATTGCTAGCTATGTATATGTCAAAGAAATTATAGAAAATCCCTTGGAGCACCAATTGTAGATGAGTTGAGCTGATGAATGTTTTCGTTATTTATTTGTAATATGACGCTTCAAAAAAAGATAAAACTACTTCGAAAAATGGTATTTATGTATAAATAACAATTAAGAGCAACTTTTCCCACTGTGATTATGTCCTTTAATCACTATACTTATAACTAGGGGATCATTAATGAAATGTTTTGAATGATACATTTCACCAGTATTGACCATAATTTGGATTAATCTAATTGATTTGAAATGATCAAAATAACCTGTTTCCAACTGATAAAATAGAATTTGACTAGAAACAAATGTTCACACAGATTGATTGATAGGAATCCACAGAATTAAATTTGACACAGACATCTGTCTTTCAGACATAGCACTATTTGTCTTCTATCTCACACAGAATATACAAGCGCTGATATCGATGGCATTAATAACCCTGTCAAGGAGGGAAGTAATGTACATACTACATAAATCTATAGGGGCAGTTGAAGAAAACGCTGTTTAGCAGAGTGTTTTGTTCAAGATGCTGCTTATGACGTCATTTGTAAAGAGGGAATCTACAAATGCATGCGATTAATATCTTTTAACTACAATGTAGAGCTAAATGTGCTTGAAATCATAACAAGAGGTTGATCTGAGAGATGAATATACACAAAAATGACTTAGTGGGAATGATTGCGAATTTAAAAGGAATCAACATGGTCGTCAGCTTCCCCAATTTTACTGAATTTTTGATACTGTTCCAAAGCCTCCTCCCGATTCTTTCTTCTTGAATCACCTTACTTATCGCGAAATCTAGCAAAATACATCCAATATAATTAACCCTTACAGCCCCACACCCCATGAAATCCCATTTCCCAGCCTGTCGGTTCCACCTGGCGCTGAGGTTTTTGGTTGAAATAATGGCCCGGGCTACATAGCTGGGCGAATACACTCCAGCATAGCTCCCCCCGTGGCTCAGTTGGTAGAGCGTTCGACTTGTAACCGAGAGGTCGTGGGTTCAAACCCCGGGGCGTGGCACCTCTTGTTGTGTGTGTTTTTTTTGCTTGAAAAAAATTTTGTTGGAAAATCCACCGGGAGTGTTAGGGTTAACGAACGATTTTTTTTCTTTTTTTTCTTTTTCACTTTTTTTCTCTAATTTCACCTTGATTAACCCTTACAGCCCCACACCCCATGAAATCCCATTTCCCAGCCTGTCGGTTCCACCTGGCGCTGAGGTTTTTGGTTGAAATAATGGCCCGGACTACATAGCTGGGCGAATACACTCGCCCAGCATAGCTCCCCCCGTGGCTCAGTTGGTAGAGCGTTCGACTTGTAACCGAGAATTCGTGGGTTCAAACCCGGGGCGTGGCACCTCTTGTTGTGTGTGTTTTTTTTGCTTGAAAACAATTTCGTTGGAAAATCCACCGGGAGTGTTAGGGTTAACGAACGATTTTTTTTCTTTTTTTTCTTTTTCACTTTTTTTCTCTAATTTCACCTTGATTAACCCTTACAGCCCCACACCCCATGAAATCCCATTTCCCAGCCTGTCGGTTCCACCTGGCGCTGAGGTTTTTGGTTGAAATAATGGCCCCGGGCTACATAGCTGTGCGAATACACTCGCCCAGCATAGCTCCCCCCGTGGCTCAGTTGGTAGAGCGTTCGACTTGTAACCGAGAGGTCGTGGGTTCAAACCCCGGGGCGTGGCACCTCTTGTTGTGTGTGGTTTTTTTGCTTGAAAAAAGTTTCGTTGGAAAATCCACCGGGAGTGTTAGGGTTCTTAATGCTCACTTTACTTTCCAGTTTAATTTTTAAAGCTAGTCTATGAACGGACGCCTGTTAAGAACACATCTGATCATTACTGAATTTCAGATTCTTTTAAATATCATCTATTCTAGCCAAGCATTGACTTTTACTTTGTATATTTAACTTTGAAGAAGATTAGTTGCATAATTTGACCTAGAAGTACCTAACAGTGATTCTGAAGTAAATTATATAAAAAATAAATTCTTCAACGCGACTAGCATTCAACGCGACTAACGGGGATTTGGGTCGGGACGTACAAATTGCCAACGTGACATCCCTGGTACATTCGTGTACAGTCCCGCAGGGCGGGGCACCATTTTGTGTACGTCCCGCTACAGTCCCGGGCCCCTTAGCCGGGACAAAGTGTACGCCCGGCTACAGTCCTGGCCCCCAACAGCTGGGACATAGTGTGTCACGCCCGACTACAGCCATTTTTAAGTGAAGAACATTTTAGAAATCGGAAAGAACCAAGTCTTATATCTTTAGATTAACCAGTGTTATAACCTTTGAACTCATTTGAACATAAATCAACTAGTGCTAACTCACAATAGTCGCCAGGTTATTACTTCCGTGGCTCATTTTTCAGTGATGTATGTCCCCGCTACGTCCCCGCTACATGCCCCAGCTAGCGGAAGCACACTTTGTACGCCAGTACACTCCCCCGCATAGCCGGGCAATGGTTTTTGTATGTCAGCGTACAGTCCCCGCATGGTACTCGCCATGTCCTGGGTCCCCTGGGGCCGGGATTGCAATTGATAAGTGCATTAATGGACAGGCTCTCTCAAACTACAGAAAGGAAAACAACTGATGTTATCTATTTGTATTTTTCAAAATCATTGTTTTGACTCTGAGAGCATTTGACCACTTCACTGGATTGTTAAATTGGCAAAGGCCCATTAATTAACCCAAGCACATTCAGCCATAACAACAACAACTAAAACAGTCAAAAACAGATTGATGTAAATGGTAGATTAGGCACACAAATATTTGTCCATGTGTTTTCTTTTCAAATTGATTTTTTATTTTTGCATTATCATAATAGAATAATGTTCAAAGAAATGACATTTTACAGTAGTTACAGATCAATATGTTTCCTAATTACTTCAAAATCAGATTTTGAAATAAGTTGTCCTGGTACCAGGACAGTTTATTTCTGAGTGGTGTTTTTTGGTTCGTAAATAGAATTCCATGGTTTGAAACTGTGTTAACGCCGTTTACAGTGGTTTTTGGTTACTACCGCAACTGTACACACCCCTATGGAATGCTTTATGATGAAAATACAGTCAAAGTAGATTTATGAGTCCATGAAAATCTTTCCTGATAGTCAAACTTCATTATAAGAGAGAGAGAAAATTTGTGTAAACATTTGAAAAAGATCACATAAAATATTGCTTTAAATGTCTACTTTTATTAACTTATGGGCAAAAGTAAAAGTTATCATAGGGTCCATAATTTTGAAAATAAGAAATGTTTAGGGGTTTCTTTTCGTTGTCTTAACACAAATTGTTATCCCAAAATATTTCCCAGACCAATTTCAATTTTAAGTCATAATCTGCTTTTTTTAAAACCTTACTTTATACCCCACCCCAATAATCAAATTAGCTGCTAATGATTATTGCCCCATTTTTAGCTTTGGAAGTACAGTAATGTTGAGCAAAAAAATTAGACGTACTTCAATAGCTTCTCATATTTCATCTCAAGTAATTAATTCATCGCCTGGATCCCCACCTATATCACAAACATTGCATTATTCCGTAATCGCAAACAAATTCGCCAATAAACTTTACGAATTGATCGACGGCACAGTCAGAGACAACATACAAGATGAAAATGTAATATCCACCCCCTAAGAAACACAACAACCTTTGAATATTTAGAAGATGTTGTCGCACATTATTGCGTTTCAAATTTCATGTATGCATTACGTTGCTAACGGCAACACTGCAACATTCATAAATCATGATCACATGATTTGTTGACCCCTCATATTTGTCCTATGTATAATACCACTCAAATTTCTGTTCTAAAGATGGCCTACAGGAATGTCTCTTGTAAATTATTGTAGGTCTTATATTTATCTCATTATAGGTGCGTTCCGACGACGAGGGACAAATTCGCTAACCTAGAGGTTAAACTCTTGGTTAACGGCCGTGTGAATCAATCATGGTTAACTAACCCCGAGTATAAAGCTGGAATGTTAACCCTAAAAGATCTTATGGTTAACTAAACCCGAAGCACTAACCGAGAGCTAACGGAAAGCTAACCGAGAGTGAATCAGTGAAGCAGTGTGAATCCATCGTAATGCTAACCGCGAGTGAGATTTATGACCTGTGACCCAGGTCTTACCGCAAAATGAAGAGTCGAATGACCTTGAGCTAACAACGAACCTACCGCAGTAGCGTCGCTATTCTCGAGGTTAAGTTTGTCGTGTGGACAGACACTCTGGGTTAGCAGTAACAAATATTTATTTAAGCTCGAGAATAACTATTCTCGAGCTTAGTGGCCGGTCTGAACAAGCCTATAGATCCATAGCAACGCTGAAATGTTCAATAGAGTACTCATCATCAATCACTTGACAGGTCACATGATCTCTGACCTCACCATATTCTAACTTGCACTCAAAATTCAACATGACGCTCAAATTTCGGAGACATTATATCCCGACCATATGACAAAATGTAACCAATGATTTGCACACTACATTAGGTGGAACACCACAGTCATCACACGTAATTACAAGGGTCATTCAATAAGTTATACCTCCTCTCTCATAACATTGGTAATAAGAATGTCAACCTTATGACATTGGACATGGTTATAGCTCTGAATCATAGCTACACATTTATAGTAAATTATAGTTGATATCTGTTTCACTTTTGTTCTGATGCAGTCAAAGCCAGACAGATATTTTGAAAGGAAACAGAAAGTTACAATCAAATTTAATCCCTTTTTTTTTTGGGGGGGGGGGAGGATGGTTAGATATATAATATGGTATTATAATGTATAAATAAGCTTGTAAGCAATTCTAACTCTTGTAGGCGTGCAAACAGTATAATATCAACTCAAATATATTGCTATGCCTTTAGGGGTGAAGGTATTCTGCGAGTTGCGAGTTATAAGTTGCGAGCAGCTATTCCTTATACCCTTCAAAATAACATACGAGGGAGTATTAAAAAGTTCTTGAAATCACCCAGAAGTGAAGGAGCTATAACGATTAAATGTTGTCAGTGTAATCACTGGTCCTTAAAAACATTATGGTGCAAAAATGTATATTTTCTTTACAGGTGGCGCTAGATGCCAAAGTCATGTAAATCAATGACGTCTTCCAACGGTGGTGTGTACAGAGTCACTTTCTTATGAGTGTCTTCATATGCAACCTTCAGAATAGTTAATAAGATACCCTGATAGCACACTGAAGTCGGCCCGACGTCGCGATATAGTCAGCAGTTGAAGTCGGCCGGACGTTGGCTCGACAGTCGGCTGCTCACGCGGCCTACGTCGGGCCGACGACGTCCAATGGAGGTTGTGCCAACCTCGGGCCGACTTCCAGCTGACGCCGACCTGCCGACTGCAATGCACCGTCGGCCCGACCATATATAAGCAACGTCAGGCCGCGGTCCGTTGGACGTACCTCTGACTAATTGCCGACTTCGGGCCGACAAAAGAAAACGTACACGTATAAATCGACACTATAAATATACTAAACAAATCATACTTTCCCATTTTTTTATTCGGAACAAATCCGGAAAACGACATACTGTCGTCTGCAGTCGCCTGCCGCGTGGAAAGTATTACAACTATCACAAAACTATCACAATATGAGTACAGTAAAATCTCGTTTTTGAACAAACTACCTTGGCTCTTTCCACGCAAATTAATGATATGGATATTTTTGAAACATTTTGTGAACTTTTGCGCCTGCCGCGTGGGAAGTATTAACCATCACAATATGAGTAAACCTCGTCATTAACAAACTACCTTAACTCTTTCCACGCAAAATAATAATATGGATATTTTTGAAACATTGGCCCGACCGAGTATCAGCAACTTCAGGCCGTGGTAGTTAGACCATTTTCCGAATAATTGCTGACTTTCGGCTGACTTAAGCTATGGTCAGTTGAACCATTCTCAGACTTATTGCCGACTTTAGCTATGGTCAGTTGAACCATCTCCGACTAATTGCCGACCGTTCTGCCGTACTGTACCGAAACAAATCTCATCTCTTTTGATTATTCCTATCTATTCAGAATCTATTTTGATGCAAAAGAAAACGTACCGAAACAAATCTCATCTCCTTGGATGATTCTCAGCTATTCCTCACGATTCATTATCTGATGACCTTTCAATTTTCAATTCCAATGAAATCTATAGGTGACCATGCAGTGTCGGCGTATGCTGAAAAATCACGATGTACAAGATGATAACCACCATTTCTGATAACATAGAATAGAACACACCGGAAATCGGGGGTATCCTATGCAACATCATAAATGCACTTCATGTGTTGAATATATTGCGATGCTGCATTATTTCCCCATCAAATTCTACCATCAAATACTATCATCTTCGCTGAATTGACATATAATTCCTTCAATTCATTTGAGAACAACACGAAGTATCGCTAACGTGTCTACAAAATGGCGACCAACTGCGAGTGTATGATTTGATACGCGTAATTCGTTAATTTTAATATTTATTCATTCTTCAATTTGATCTTAAAATTGTTGCAGATGAAAACAATGATTATCTAAATCATCAGTAATTTATTTATTACAATTATATCTTTCTCAATTATGTAGGCGACAAATTATTACAATTTTGAATTATTGAATATTTGTCTTTATAAAAAAAATATGTATAGCAAGTTAACCTATCGTTGGACGTAGTTCCGACGTCGGCAAAACGTCAGTACCCCGACGAGACTTTCAGTGTATTTTTGCAACGTCGGCTCAACGTCCATATGACGTCTTAATGTGGACGTCCTTTTCAAACCGTCCACCCGACGTCCAGCCGACTTCAACATAAGGACGCCGACCTTTCCCCGACGTCGACTACCATTCCCCGACGTCGGGCCGACTTCAGTGTGCTATCAGGGTAGTCAAAAGTAGAAAATCATCTCTTGGAGAGATTTGGAATCCCTCCATTTATTCCTGTATATATTGAAGATCTCTCAGTTCTTATGAAAAGCAAATATTACTATTGTAGTGTTCTCTAGGATAGGATTAAAAACACCCCATTTTCATATTCACACAACCCATGATCTGTACCACGCAAAAGTGAGACCCGACTGACTTAGCCAAGATTGCTGTTCAAATGAATTCACACAACCCATGACCTGTATAGCACGCGAAAGTGAGACCCGACTAACTTCCCCAAGATTGATGTTCAAATAAACTTATGCATACGGCAGTCCCGCTGATCAAAATCATCTTAAATCATGCCTAAAAAAGGTAAGCATTTTCTTGCTGTTCCGTGAAAGCTTTGCAAAATAACTTTGAGTACATATAATATGGAATGGAAGGTTTTTTGTTGTTTGTAACTTTTAATTGTGATAATAGTCCTACCACTAGTTTGAAATGACATGTTTGCTGTTAACCAACACTATGGAGGAACATTTAGAAGTTCACAGTTCATTCACATTGCCGTCAAAGGAGGAGATTGTAATGTTTATCGGAGCGATAATTGCTCTGAGCATGCTCAGTTGGATGCCATCCCTCTTCGCCGTAAATACACCAATTAAGAATACATCTATTGAATCCATCAAAACACAAGCTTCTAATATCATCATAATTCACATGGTTATATCGTATGCTTTTAAATGCTAAGGCATTGTATGGAACTAAAGGCTAGTGTTTTCAAATAAGCATGACTATTAATCTATAAACGTCACATGTTTAAATAATAAACACTACACATTAAAGAATAAATGCCAACACATGTTCATAAACTATTATCAAAACAGCATTTTAAAAGCGTTACTGTGTAGATCTGTTTTGTCTATTAGAATTGGCCAAATTATCAGCATTAAGAAGATATTTTGCTGGTTTTTTTCATTCAAATATTTAGCTAGTATCACTGAATGTACTTTCATCAACATTTCTCACATTTGTTATATGTTTATGTATTTTATTTCTTCTTTGACCCAGAAAGAGGGTTTTTTTGTTCATTTTGATTTCACTCTGAATTTGTCTGACCCATATTGACGCAGTCTGAACCATTTCAATACCATACATAAATAGATATAATCAATTCTAAAGTAAACAAAACAAAATCAAATAAAACATGTGAGCGAGCGAACAGCTGTCACGTTCAAGTACATGCAGAGCCTTTTGATGTTCCATCATTTCTTAATCCAATATTCATCACCACATGCTTGCACAACACATTCATCGCCAAAATTAATCAAATATATCTCGGTTACAAGTTCAACCATTGTTTCAAGAACTTGTCCCATCCTCGCTCGCTCGCATCATCATCTTCTCCATCTCAGAGTCATGCATAGCTACTTACCCCCAGGTAGTATGTTACTATGAGATCTTGAACAGATCAGTCAGACATAACAATGTTAGCGGGTCAATGGCAGAGAATGGTGCCATGCTGAATCAGATGTGGATCAATGCACTGATTGAGGCTAGTCAACAACAGAGGGCAGCAGATAGGGTATTGGGCTGTGACAGACGATGGAGATTCAGAAACACTTGCAGACTAATTTTGAACTTGTGTGATTCCTTTCATGGCAGAGATTGAAAAAAGTGTACAAAATAGTATTGATATTGGAGTTTCTTCTCAAATTATAGCAGTTTTAAATTGGCAAAACTTGGTTGTATAAACATGTCATAATCATAAATGATTTGCTTCGTTGGAAAAAGAATTTAAATATAGTCAAATTGTGTGCATTTTCTTTTAGACTGTTGCAGACGTTTTAGCAATCCAAGTTCTAGTGTTAAAATTAGTCCAAGTAGACCTGTAGCTAAGGGAAGCGCATAGGGGATATCCTCCTAAATTTTGCGACCCCTTTGCGACCCCCCTAAAAAGTGCCCCATAAAACATGTGTATTAAATATGTCCGCGTCCCCCTAAATTGTCCCCATTCCCCCTGATGCGTCCGCCGCCATTACCTAAATCACAAGATCCACACCATTTGATTATAAAAGTGTTATTAAAAAGTTTTACAATTTTGTAGAAGAGGTCCACAGTTTGGTCAAATATCCAAATGTTTAGACAACGTAT
This sequence comes from Ophiura sarsii, assembly GCA_035610835.1. Lineage (NCBI taxonomy): Eukaryota > Metazoa > Echinodermata > Ophiuroidea > Amphilepidida > Ophiuridae > Ophiura > Ophiura sarsii. The sequence continues at coordinate 24,733,863 of CM069444.1, forward strand.
TGGCCAGTAGAAATGTATTCCTCCCTAAAACCACATCCATTTAATAGTGCTGGTGCAGATAAATTGTGTGTCAAAAGAGTTTATGATATGAAATTCCGATCCTCCCCTCCCTAAATAAAGTCATAGCTACACACAGCCAAGAGTTAGGATCTCAGGTGAAAGGGTCACAGTTCCTCTGACATGGGTGACATGGACATGGTCTTATGAATGATCGATGAACACAAGAAAAACTAAATTCTTCAATCCAACAAATTCCAATGTCAAAATAAGGTTTTGATCAACAGGGAGTGGTCCAAATGTCCATAATCCCAAATTGTAACCAAAACATTTGTTTATAATTGTATACAAATCAAAATAGCGAAAAACAACACATAAGACTAAGGGAATTGAGGTTAAACGCGGAAAACGACAATTTGATGAAAAGAAGAAAATAAAAATGCACAAAAAACGTCCAAAACACACAATTTATAAATAGTCTTGAATAAAATAATATAAATATTAAAAAACAATACGTAATAAAACAAAACAAACAATAAAAATGATGTGTTTTTCTGTAAAGTGTGTTTATTTTGGTTTCATACAGTACAGCTCGAAATAGAATGGACAATGTCAACGCACTTCATTGCAATGTCATTGCAATGTCAACGCAATGTCATTGCAATGTCAGTGCAATGACATTGCAATGACTGCACTAATCGGGTTACATCTCAAGGCATCATTGCAATGTCATTGCAATGTCATTGCAATGTCATTGCAATGTCAGTGCAATATCATTGCAATGTCAGTGTCATTGCAGTGTCCATTCTATTTCGAGCTGTACTGTAGATCGTAAATTGTAAGCTTTCTTGGGGAAAATTACATCACAGAAAAATGCAAAATTTACAAAGCGGAAAAACGTGGAATTCGACAATTACAAAGCGGTTATAAAACTTTGGCCCTTACATAAGACACTTATGACCAGGCCTGGAAATAGCACCAAGTGGGTAACTTTGGAGTGGGCGGGTGAAGATGACCGAAGATTACCTGACCGACTGTCGGGCAAACATTTTCACACTCATGTCCACACTAGTCACAGACAATGTAAGGGACGCACCATTAGATACTCAGGGGGGAGGGGGCATGGAAGTTTTAAAATTAAAAAAAACTTTGCCCACTATCCAGGAAAAAAAAAAAAACTTTGCCCACCAACCAGGAAAAGAAGAAAAAAATGACCCACTGCTGAGTAAAAAAAAAAAGAAGATGACTCACCCAAAAGGCCCAACTCAATGTAAAGAAAACCATTAAAACCTAAAAAAAAAAAAATTTGCCGGCTTTGCTAAAAAAAAAAAATACTTGCCGACTTTGGCGGCAAAAAAAAAAAAATCCGCCTACTTCGGTGGCAAAAAAAAAAAATTCCGCCCGACCCCAACTTCCATGCCCCCCCTGAAAATCAAATGGTGCGTCCCTAAGTGAGTTACAGAGGCTAGTGGAATTTCTGTCGGGCGGGTATTTCTGTGAGTTGGGCCCGCCAAGTTGATTTTAAGTTTCCCGTAACATTTGTTTTCAAAATTAGCGAGGCAACTTTTTCATTATTCATTATTCATTATTTCTACGACTTTCATTATTATACAAAATGTGGATGTCAGACGTATTGTTATACATCACTGCACCCTATCAAAGAATGAAATTGGGTCAATTTAGATATATGTAAGTTACAGAAAGGCTATCAGGCTATTCTGGTCAAAATGATTAAACATTTCACTTCATCACACACAAAATGCATGAATTCTGACGTTTTTATTGCAAAAAATGTATTTTTTTCTCCGAAATTTCAATAATGAATTCAAACGCGGGCATGAAAATGAAGCGTGGGCGGGTAACGGGAATCTAAAAATCATCTTTGCGGGGCCTTTTACCTCTTAGGTTCCAGCCCTGCTTTATATGACACTTGCATTGCTCTTTGTTATCTCACAGACAAGACATGTAACAATGCCTTACCAGTCACCCATTGACCCGCACAACAATATAGGAAACCAAATTGGCATGGCCTAAGTTTATGAACTCCCTGACATCCTGTGAATAGCTCAAATTCCAACAGTTATCTGTGTTAGTACTTCCCACCCTACTATGTAGTTTAGGATATCCTACTTAGATAATAGGATGATATTGATAGCGAAGAAAAAGGTCTACATTTGATAAAAAGGTCTTCTTTTTAGTTATGCACTTATCAATTGCAAGCCCGGTCCCCAGGGACCCTGGACATGGCGGGGACCTTGCGGAGACTGTACGCGAATGTACAAAATATGGTGCCCGGCTGTGTGGGGTGAGTGTACGGGGACGTACAAACTGTGCCCCCGCTAGCCGGGGCGTGTTGCGGGGACGTACGGTCGGGTACACAAATGTACACCCGGGGCTTAGCTACATACATAAGCTAGAGATGCGATGCGCTTGACAGAATAAGCCTAATAACAAATATGGAACACATAGAAATGCATCCCGTTATGGTTGCAGAAAGAAATCATGCGACCCCCAGACTCACTGTAGCCGGGGCATACACTTTGTCCTGGTACGTCGCGGCCCTTCATGTTAGTCCACCTAGTCCTAGCTCCCCCGGGGCCAGGCTTGCAATTGACAAGTGCATTACAAGAGAAGATAGTGAAGGTATCCTTCTTAGTCTATGCTGGTCAGACAGCTGTTGTTGGGTTTATTACTTGTCAAAATACCTTGTTAAAAGGAATTGTAATAGCAATTTATCCCCAATTTTAATGTGTTGTTTCTTTCGCCTTTTAAATGTCCCCTCTTGGGTGATGTCATTGCACACCTAGGCACCTGAAAGTCGATTCCGAGTTTCCCGTTACCCACCCGCACCCGCCCGCGTCACTTTTTTTCACCCGCGTCCAAATGTCAAGATTGCCAAAAAATTCATTATAATATATTTTCAATACTGTAAAAGCCAATATTTTCGCGCATTTTGATATCAGACATTTTGCAAATTGTTTTTATCGCGGGCGACCTTCTGGATGCACTGCATGAATGTTGAAAACAATATTTTTGCGTGTTATAATTTTCGCGGAAAAATATTTTGCGCGAAAAGCGCGCAAATAAAACCTCCGCATAAATTTCAGCTTTTGCAGTACATCATTGTAGCGAGTTTTAGCAATTTCAAACATATTTTTCACTTTGTAAAATATGAAACTGGGAACTAGGCTCAAAAGCATGGGTTGATCAAACATGCATTCACATGTCAATAATGAAATCTGATCAAATAATGAATAACGAATAATGAAAAGACACCTCTCATCCCTCAGCAAAAAAAAGTAACAGGAAACTTGTGTTTGACTTTCATTCCCCATGTTATGGTGTAGTCAAAAAGTTGTTGAATCCTTGGATCCATATTTGAAAGTGCCCCTTACCGGTACTGTTCGAACCGATTCATCTGCCTTTTCGTCAAGGTATCATTTGTCTGCTCAACAGGTCTATTGTTACTACCACCTACACCTAAAATGTGACCGATCACATCGAAACAGACTACCGTAGTTGTCTCGAAAAAGGAAAATTATATTTTAGTTTCATGTTACAAACGTATTTTGTAGCTTTAAAATTACACCCAACTTATTGAATTTGAACATAAAACACATATTTTATGCAGCTTGAGAGGTGATAAATTCCTTTTATTTTCTCTATTTTTTTCTCATCTTCTTTTGTTCTTTTCTGCAAATAAGGTTTGCAGACAACTAGTCTGTTTTGATGTGATAGGTCACAATAACTCACAATTCTGCTTTAAAAGCTTTACGCCTTATAGACAAGGTGATAAACTGCAATATGAATGATCGATAGAGGCAAGAAAACCTCTTCTGCATGAGTGGGGGAAAACCCACAGTTCATGGCATACAGCCATGGCCCTAATAAAAGGCCTCAAAATAAGAAATGAAAAGGGCAGGCAATTTAAGGCAATTTGAAAGGGGCACCAACTTTATCCAAGGCCATTATGTACTTTTGAAGGAGTGAAAACAGCCAGAAATTGAGGGCATCAAGGCAACTAGGTGGGGCATCGAAGGCAATTGCCTTTGATGCCTTTGATTAATTTGAGCCCTGCCTAATAAACATGATCAAATGTGACCCGTCACATAAAGATATACATGTTGGAGGCCCGAGTCAAATCTGAGTTATTGGTACGACTTGAAAGAGCACATTTTAAGCTTTGAAATGATACCATGTTGAAGGTATTCGGACTTTGTAATCAAAAGATATGACTTGAAGAAGCATATTTTTTCTATTAATGTCTTTATATTTCACCAAATATATTGGCCTCTACCTCAAAACTGTGTTTGCGACAACTTGTCCTTTTTGATGTGACTGTTCACAAATGTGTGACAATCAATCCCAAAAACATAATCTTCTTTTGTTATAAATCAAAACATCACAAAATTCACACACTAAGACGCTACATTGTAGTTTCGCCCTTTTCTTATCGCACAGAAGAGACGTGAAACAATGCCTATATCAATCACCCGATGACCCGGACAATATAGAAAACCAAATTGGCATGGCCTACGTCTATATATATATAAACTCCCTGACATCCTGAGAATAGCTCAAATTCCAATGATAATCTCCTCTAATACTTCCCATTACACAATATGGTGAGGATATCCAGGATCTGTGGGATATCCTACTTAGATATAGTATGATGTTACCATCAGATGCATTGGTGGGAGTCAATGCTGGGTTATAATTTGATCTTCTAAATGGTCGTTTTTATCGTCTTTTCAGTCAGGGTGCACTGCAAAAACTCCAGTGTTAAATATGCAACACTGAGCTGGTGTTACGCTCCTGGTGTTAATGTTGGTGTTAGGTCAACACCATAGGAATAACTGATGTAACACTTCTCATGGTGTTAAGTTTCTTGTGTTAAACTTGGTGTAAGAATAACTCCCATGGGTGTCATTATTCCACACATGCCCACGGAGGTTGGTTATATTGGTTTTGTAACACTTTGGATTGTATATTTATACATTTGATCTAGTGATTCGATCTGCAATATGCACCATTCCATAATTAAATTGCAAGTAAGAATATTAATTCACAAAAACTTTCAAGTTTTAATAAATTTGAACTGTTGAACAGTGAAATATGTTATTTGCAAGCATTTTATTGTTAAAGTACTTCAACTTATCTAAGGCCAAATTAAATTAATTGTTTGTCTCAAAGCTCCTGTTGTAAAACTAATGCGGAATGCGGTTTTTTTATTTAATTTTTTTAAATATAAAATATTGAAATCCTTGTAAAAGTGAACTTTTGTATTTAAGATGATGTGATCAATGAAAATCTGAAAAATCTGTGAAATTTTGGGATTTTTTTTCAGATTTTTTTCCTTTCTAATGCGCATCAATAAACTAACGCGCGCGGGAGCTTTGAGACAAACAATTAATTTAATTTGGCCTAACATCAATATTTTAACACCAGAAAGTGTAAAAATTAACATAGGAGGGTAAAATTAACACCCTGAGAGTGTTAATATAGCAACATCCAAAAGAGTGTTAATTCATCAACACCAAAGACTGGTGTTAATTAACACCAGAAAGTGTGGACCAGCTGGGACACTTATGTGGTGTTCAAATTAACACCCTCGGTGTTGATTTTAACACCAGTGTTTTGCAGTGTGGTGACACCAGGTATCAGTAGTCTTCATTACAGTCAGGGTGGTGACACCAGGTATCAGTAGTCTTTCTTACGGTCAGGGTGGTGACACCAGGTATCAGTAGTCTTCATTACAGTCAGGGTGGTGACACCAGGTATCAGTAGTCTTCATTACAGTCAGGGTGGTGACACCAGGTATCAGTAGTCTTCATTACAGTCAGGGTGGTGACACCATGAATCAGTAGTCTCCATTACAATCAGGGTGGTGACACCATGTATCAGTAGTCTCCATTACAATCAGGGTGGTGACACCAGGTATCACAGGTATCAGTAGTCTTCATTACAGTCAGGGTGGTGACACCAGGTATCAGTGGTCTTCATTACAGTCAGGGTGGTGACACCAGATATCAGTAATCTTCATTACAGTCAGGGTGGTGACACCATGTATCAGTAGTCTTCATTACAGTCAGGGTTGTGACACCAGGTATCAGTAGTCTTCATTACAGTCAGGGTGGTGACACCAGGTATCAGTAGTCTTCATTACAGTCAGGGTGGTGACACCAGGTATCAGTAGTCTTCATTACAGTCAGGGTGATGACACCAGGTATCAGTAGTCTTCATTACAGTCAGGTTGGTGACACCAGGTATCAGTAGTCTCCATTACATACAGGGTGTATCAGAAAGAACTGTACCGAGGCAATATGATTTATTACGGTATGAATTCGATTGATATTGTTTAAACTGTTTTCACATTTATCTTGCGCAAACCCCCAGCTTTCATAAGAATTTAAAATTTTAAAAATCGGACATTTCTGATGGAAAATACAGACTTTCTGGTAAAGATGGTAGATTTCAATTTTGGTTGAAATGATCAATTTAAAAATCTGTGAAATTACTAACCCTACCTGACATGCCTGAGATATCCATCTGTCCATAGGACAGGGTTTATTTTTGGTCGCCATATCTCAACTTTTCACATCACTTGTATAACTATTTATTATTTGCATACTTTTGTGGGTGAAATTTGGAGATAAATTCTGATTTTTAATCCGCAAATAAACCATGATTTGTTCTGCTTGAGTGGTTTTAACTTTCCTTTCTTTGGCGGGAGCTTTGAATATTGCTTATGTGGTGTGGATACATTGTTTGAAATGTTGGGTAAGTGGTAGAGAGGATTGATTGAAATTGAAAATACGTTTTTCATCAATTTTCGATTATGTCTTGCCACACGAGAACAAAAAAGAGATATCTCTATGAAATTAACATATGATATAGGAAACATGTTCACCTTTATATTGCAGGTGTTTAAATTACAAACAATAATCATTTTGTATTTTTTATGTATTTTAGAAACACGGTACAGATCTTTCTGATACACCCTGTATATTCAACAGGTTGTCCCAAATTGGTATAAAAATTATATGACAATTACAGAAACAGAGTACAATAAATATATCATGTTGTAAATTGGGCTATTCCATTGAAATGTGAATTTCAAAATGGGGTTACCTGCATGGGTAGCTTCCATTTGAAATCTACACTCCCTGTGTGGAAGATTAAGGTCCTGTCTTCCATAGGGGTGGTATGGATTTCAACTGGAATAGCACATTGTACTTAATGTTACCAGAGGGGATCAAACAAATGAGGTTGCTATATTCTTTACCTAAAATACCATAAATACTTTTAAAACCTCCAAATGCCTGACCAAAGACTGAGCCACTCTTGACACCAGAGGAGGGGGTAGTAACCCAAATGAATACTTTTCCTTCATGTGGGTTGTCCCAGTCAGCTCAGGTGAAGGTATTGTCCCCCAAGCTATACACATGTAATAACCTTAGCTGGGGACTAAGTGTACATGTAACAAGTGTCTGAACACAGTAGGAATTCTATCATGTCATGTCCCTTTCAGATGTCAGCTCAGGTGAAGGGTATTGTCCCCAGGCTTTGCTCCTACTAGTATAACAAGTGGTCAGTGTTACAATAGGGGAATGTCCTGGTGAGCTATATCCCAGTAAGCTCAGGTGAAGGGTATAGTCCCCAGGCTTTACAATTATAACAAGTGTCAGTGTTACAATAGGGGGTATGTCCTGGTGAGCTATGTCCAGTGAGCTCAGGTGAAGGGTATTGTCCCCTAGGCTTTGCACCTACAAGTAATGCACTTATCAATTGCATCCATCCCCGGCCCCGGGGGACCTGGGGATAGCGGGGATTAGGACCGGGACGTACAAATTGCCCATGTGACGTCCCGGCTACAATCATGTACGGTCCCCGCAGGGCCGGGCACCATTTTGTGTACGTTTTTGTAGTTTTTGTATGTCCCGGCCCCCCCTGGCCGGGACAAAGTATACAGTCCCTGCCACCCATTAGTCCCAGGAGGACTAATGGCTATAGTCCCAAGGTCGCTTATTTCTTTCTGCAACCATAACGGAATGCATTTCTATGTGTTTCCTATGTGTTATTAGGCTCATTCCGTCAAGCGCACCGCATCTCTAGCTTATTTATAGCACTAACGCCCGGGGTGTATATTTGTGTACCTTAGCGTGCGTAAAATGTGCGAATCAGGGATACACACACACTCTCTACCATCCAATCGGGGATACACCTGCAATAGGGGATATCCCAATCTCTAAATAGGTGCAAATTACTGCAAATCATGTCACAGTGCTATCCAAGTGGGGTCCCCTATTAGTATTAGCATGCACCATGTGCATACGCACACACACCCTGTTAGATAGTACGATGTCCTATACACACATGGCGGAAAATATACCCAATTCGCCCGGTAGGAGTGTATACACAATATCCCCAATTGCATAGTGTGGAACTCATATCCCCTATTCACACGTCTTACGCACAGGGGGGAGTATGTCCCCGCTACATGCCCAGCTAGCGGGGGCACAGTTTGTACGTCCGCATACACTCCCCGCATAGCCGGGCATCATTTTTTGTACACTCGTGTACGGTCCCGGCATGGTCCCCGCCATGCCCCGGGACCCAAGGGGCCGGGCTTGCAATTGATAAGTGCATAATAGTTGTTCTATGAGACCAGTGTGACAATAGGGGGAGGTGTGTCCTGGTGAGCTATGTCCCAGTAAGCTCAGGTGAAGGGTATTGTCCCCAGGATTTGCGCTCAAAGTCATGTAACAAATGTCAGTGCAACAGCAATGTACACTACACATGTAGACCCTTGGGTACAATGGGTGTTTCCAGGAGGTGTGATGTCCAGTCAGTTAAAACTGAACTGTCACTAGCTTTATTGTCCCCAGGCTTTGTACTGCTCTTACAAATGTAATATGAGGAATTTTCGAATTCAGAAGTCAGCTCGAGTGAAGGGTATTGTTCACTAGCTTTACACTCTATAACAAGAGTAAACTTAATTTTTCCGATAATTGTTACTGCAGGATATTCCAGGTTAACAGTTAACATAAGTGATTGTAATATTTAAGATCTTATAACAAAACCTGCCTTTAAACTCTGCTAATCTTGTTTCCAAGTAGTTGTGTGTTCACTGTACACATGTATTCAATTTATTATGGCCCACATGGGTTACACAATATCGACCAAATTCCTCAAATACACATGTATTTTTAAGACTACATGGTCTGCACATCAGCTTGCACCGAGCGAGTAATCATGCAAGGAATAAAATTGGTGTATGAGTTTAGTTTAAGGGGCTTTGAGAGATACGTATGGGAGTGCGCCCTCAATTATCCTGGAAATCAGGTTTTTTTGCATCAAAGTAATACTTAGGCATATACTAACTTTCATCTGAAACAGTTTACCAACATTCTCCGTTTATCATATAAAATTCATGAGGTGCTGAATTCGGAAGTAATGCTATCGTTTTACTCACAGACTTTCGCGGCAAATCTCAACCCTGAAGTGCCGTTATTTGCTTATTTGGCATGAAGGCGATGTCGGAATTGTATGACATTTTGGATTTGGGCTATGTTAATGATTATCTTTACGTTATTTGCTAATTTAGTATATCGATACATCTCTCAATGCCCCTTTAAACGTGTGTTAAACTACCCCAATACCCTTATTTAAAGTAAGACACTTTTCAACGAGTTAGACGCATATTTAAATTGAACAAATTTTCAAGAATTGCGTTTAGTGAAACGATGCATTTAAAGTCAAATTAAACATGTGTTTAGCTAAAAACCGTGTTTAAATACATACGAGAACATGGGCCAATGTGACTTAGTGGTGCTCGAGCATATGAACAGACAGGTGAGAGAAGACAAAAATGACTCAAGATAAACAGACAGACACACCTCACCTGATGTAGGAATATTATCCTTCTTTGTAGTCCTACCATAGAACTACCCTATCTGTGCCCAAGAGCTGCTCCCAATCCGAGAACCGCTATCAACCTGAGCACTGCACCGCCCCATAGGGCTGATGATTCCACAACTAGGAATGGCATGACTTACTGTTTCTATATTCAAATGCAGCATTTCCCTGGACAGGCTGATTCTTTGAAAAGCAGACCTACGACTACTAGGAGGATGGCTTCTCATTTGTACAACCTGACAACCAAGATAGATGGAAGGAAAGACAGACAGACACCCCAACACAAACACAAGGAGCGTTCCGAAGAGGGGCGCTAACCTACAGGTTAGAGTCCAATTCACTAACCTCGAGATTTAAACCTCGGTTAACGGCCATGTGAATCTTGTCTTGGCTAACTAACTGCTAGTCTACAGCTGGAATTTTAACCCTAAAAGATCTTATGGTTAACTAATCCCGAAGCACTAACCGAGAGTTAGCCGAGAGTGTGTGCGCCGTGTGAATCCATCCATTATGTTAACCGCAAGTGAGATTTTTGACCTGTGACCCAGGCCTTTGCGCAAAATGAAGAATCGTACGACCTTGAGTTAACCTAGAAGCTACCGCAGTGGATCGCTATACTCGAGGCTAAGTTTGACGTCTGGACAGGCACTCTGGGTTAGTAGTATAATATATTTAAGCTAGGAGCGATCTGAACAGGCCTACAGACAGACAAACATCTTACCTTACATGATTCTTTGTCAAACCTGACAAAATCAAGATTGGCTTGAACTCGGGAAAAACACCAGACAGACAGACAGACATCGAGGTGAACAGACAGACAATTTAGGGCATGCAGACAAACAGACAGACAGACAGTCCTTACCTGGTGTAGTGATCTTACAGCGACGTTATAAGGTGATGTTACTCTTTGTGGAAGCGGACTACCAGGTTTGTGTAATACTAATGGTTTGCCTGTTAATGTGACCTGCAATAAAGTAACCAGGAAATACACACAAGGCAAAATTAATCAAATTCCTTTCGATGACATCAAAAATATAATTGCTCAATATTGTATTCATTTTTGAACGTAGATGAAAAAGTGACTGAGCCACATTGAGAGAGTACGCTATGTGAAGTAGGCTTTTTTCTGTTTCTGTTAGGTCAACAACAACAAAAAATGACTTGCCCTTTCAGGGCCAGAGTCTGGGTCGGACCATGGTCGGACAGTCGGATTTCCTTTTTTTTAAAATTTAAACAGGGATATACTACACAAAAACACGTTTTTAAAGGAATTTGTTTTTTGATTTTTTTGTTCTGGATATTTAAACAAGCAGATACTACTCAAAAACATGTGTTTATCTTTCTTTATTGTTATGTGCTTCTTTCAATTAATTTTTTTAATTTTTTTTATTTATTTATTTTTTATTTTGAAAATAAATAAATAAAAAATAACGACCCTAGATTTCCGAAAATTCGGGTCGGTCGGAAAGGGCAAGTCAACTTCTTTTTTTTGGCCTTATATGGGCACACTGGAGTTATTTTGTGTAATATTTGTGGTGCAGCACATCAAGGGAGATTTCTTTGCGGCTGTGTGTTTTTCAAGATATAGATGAAATCGGACAGTAAAAATAATGAAAATAATAAGAATTTAGGAGTCATTTTCACTTGTAAAATCTGAATGCTGTGATCAATTTTGATAGATATGGTGTCATTTTTTAGAGCTTTGAAGATGCTCTGGGAGCACATATAATAAACTCAAAATTGGCTTCACCTGCAACATCCCCCTTTTGATGTGCTGCATCACATTTTGTTGCCGTAAGTTCACTAAAATAATGACAACGTGTTTTCATCTCTCCGTTACACCTTCTCCTCCTCTTCACTTCTCTTTCCTCCCCTTCCCCTACAACTTTGCTTCCCCTCTCCTTCCCTCCATCTCCCCTTCCCGCATCTTTCCCTCCCTCTTCCCTCCTCCCTTTGCGACCCACCCTTTTACTTGACTTATTACACTTGACCTTTTACACCCTTACCCCACCTCATCCCATGGGGAACATAAAGGGCATTTTACCAAATTAGGAGAAAAGTGTGTCAATGCATCTGTTTCACCCCATCCTCCATCCCCTTCCCCATCCCCCAACATACACTTAGTTGATTTTCTTGCTGCAATGATACTTGTACTATGTATTGGAGTTCAAACTTCAACTACATGAAAGTACTTGCTTGACAATAATGTAACAAACATTCCAACATGTCATGTTCTAGCAATGACAATCTACAAGTATTCCATCTGGGGGGGGGTGGTACTTAGTGGATATTAGGTTACGGGGATGTGCCGCCAAATAGGGTCCCATTTTTCACCCTCTGGTAAATGGATGACCCCTTTTCAAAGCCATTTTGTAATTTTGCTAAATTTTAGCAAAACCTGTCAAATATATAGGAGGTCTCTGGTAAACGTATGGGTCCATTTTACCCGAAAATTGGTTAATGTATGGGTCAGTTTTTCATTTGGGTGGCGGCACACCCCTAGCAAAAGAAATCTGAGTCCCCCATACAAAATCTGTTATTATTTAAATCTGTAATTATTTGAAGTAGCGACTCCCATAAGCATGCATGTGCATGACTTATCATAAGAAATGCTCTGACTGGTGCAGAGATAGTAACTAATTGCAGAGAAGGCAACAAAAAGCCATGTTCTATGGATTTCCGGATATCTCAGGTAGGGTCTGTGATTCGTGCGGTTTTTGGGGGCGAGGGGTTCCGAATTTCATGAACATTTGGGTCAACATTTTTTACGCAAATTTCCAAAATAAATCTTTTTTTCAAAAGTCTAAAAAAAAAAAAGTCTCAAGTTCAAAAATCATATGGGTCGATCGGCCCGTAGAACAGGTTTTCCCCCCTTTTTTCAACCTTACCTCATCAACCTTACCCCGTCAAACGTATGTTGACGAGCCATCATTATCAATTTTGCATTCCAGGATGACTGATGTTCTATGGTAGCCTCGTTATCTTATAATTAATTAATTAGGAGACGTTTGTTCATTCTTTTTTCACTCTCAATCAGCTCAGGAAGAGGTTGGTCCCCCAAGGGGAGGGGTAACGACATGTGTAAAGAGTGTAGGGATTGCGATGTTCAAGTGAGTTGCACTGCACCTTTGACTAGAAACCAATAGACATGTGTCTGGATTTGATATTTTGAGAAAAATTTAACATGTCTATTTGTCTACTTTTTTTCTTTTTTTCTACTTTTTTGCTGTTGAAAATTTTGATTAGGCCTAAAAAAAAAAATTGTTTGATTGGCGTAACCCGACCGACCCTAAATACATCGCCGACCCTGAATATTTTTTATTATTTTAAGGGGGAAAAAAACAACAAAAACAACAAAAAACACTGAAATCTGAAGTTGTTATTGTTTAAAACTTCAGAAACTTGTACTCATAGAGTCTGTTGGTTTCTATAAATAAAAAGAAAAATGTTTAAAGAAAAGGGCATTTTTGCCGTCTCTTCATTTGTGTGTACTGCTGTCTTTTAAGTGTTCAAAAGTAGATGATTTAAAATTTAAAAAAAATAAAAATAAAAAAAAATCCCGACCGACCTACCCTATTTGTTTTGGTCATGTTACGCCAATCAAACTTTTTTTTTTTTAGGCCTTAGTATGAACTAATCCCTGAATGTCTAACTGACATGACTGCACAGACAACCTTATAGCACTATTCTGAAATAGCACGTATCTTACAGTTTGCCTCAGACCCTTTTCCCACCAAGTCGTATTATTTGAGGGAGCGCACAGTACACCTTTGGGCATTCATGTAGTCGTCATTGTTCCAAGAATGTGTTTAACAGTGCTGACATAAAGTGAACTGTTAGTATTACCTACAGGGGGAAATTGAAATATATGGTCCAATCGAGCTGACATAATGTGCGCTATGGGCTGGCTATTCATCCATCTATCTATACACAATGGCATTCATTATTACTGATGCAAATAGCTTGGGATTTGGATTGAAAATGTTAAAATGTTGCCTGAATATTAAAAAAGTCCTATGTTATCTTATAAAATGTTGTTACTTCCAGAATTAAATCAGAGAGTCTTATCTACCAATTTAGGGGGAAATATCCTATGTGATGAGGACCCTGACACATGAGCATGAGTAGCCGAGGGGATGATCTTGAGTGAACACCACCACATATGGGCATAGATAGCTGAGGGGATGATCTTGAGTGAACACCACCACATAGGCATAGATAGCTGAGGGGATGATCTTGAGTGAACACCACCACATAATTATATAGGCATAGATAGCCGAGGGGATGATCTTGAGTGAACACCACCACACGTGGGCACAGATAGCAGAGGGGATGATGTTGAGTAAACACCTACACACATGGGCATAGATAGTCGAGGGGATTATCTTATGTGAACACCACCACACATGGGCATAGATAGCTGAGGGGATGATCTTGAGTGAACACCTACACACATGGGCATAGATAGTCGAGGGGATGATCTTATGTGAACACCACCACACATGGGCATAGATAGTCGAGGGGATGATCTTGAGTGAACACCACCACACATGGGCATAGATAGCCAAGGGGATGATCTTGATTGAACACCACCACACATGGGCATGGATAGCCAAGGGGATGATCTTGAGTGAACATCACCACACATGGGCATGGATAGCTGAGGGATGATCTTGATTGAACACCACCACACATGGGCATGGATAGCTGAGGGATGATCTTAAGTGAACAACACCACACATGGGCATAGATAGTCGAGGGGATGATCTTATGTGAACAACACCACACATGGGCATAGATAGCCAAGGGGATGATCTTGATTGAACACCACCACACATGGGCATGGATAGCCAAGGGGATGATCTTGATTGAACACCACCACACATGGGCATGGATAGCCGAGGGGATGATCTTGATTGAACACCACCACACATGGGCATGGATAGCTGAGGGATGATCTTATGTGAACAACACCACACATGAGCATAGATAGTCGAGGGGATGATCTTGAGTGAACACCACCACACATGGGCATAGAGAGTTGAGGGGATGATCTTAAGTGAACACCTACACACATGGGCATAGACAGTCGAGGGGATGATCTTATGTGAACAACACCACACATGGGCATAGATAGCCAAGGGGATGATCTTGATTGAACACCACCACACATGGGCATGGATAGCTGAGGGATGATCTTAAGTGAACAACACCACACATGGGCATAGATAGTCGAGGGGATGATCTTATGTGAACAACACCACACATGGGCATAGATAGCCAAGGGGATGATCTTGATTGAACACCACCACACATGGGCATGGATAGCCAAGGGGATGATCTTGATTGAACACCACCACACATGGGCATGGATAGCCGAGGGGATGATCTTGATTGAACACCACCACACATGGGCATGGATAGCTGAGGGATGATCTTATGTGAACAACACCACACATGAGCATAGATAGTCGAGGGGATGATCTTGAGTGAACACCACCACACATGGGCATGGATAGCTGAGGGGATGATCTTGAGTGAACACCACCACATAGGCATAGATAGCTGAGGGGATGATCTTGAGTGAACACCACCACATATATAGGCATAGATAGCTGAGGCCTCGACTGTCTATGCCCATGTGTGTAGGTGTTCACTCAAGATCATCCTCTCAGCTATCTATGCCCATGTGTGGTGGTGTTCACATAAGATCATCCCCTCGACTATCTATGCCCATGTGTGTAGGTGTTTACTCAACATCATCCCCTCTGCTATCTGTGCACACATAGATGAGGGGATGATCTTAAGTGAACACCACCTTACATGGGCATAGATAGCCGAGGGATGATCTTGAGTGAACACCACCACACATGTGCACAGACAGTCGAGGGGATGATCTTGAGTGAACATCACCACACATGGGCATGGATAGCTGAGGGATGATCTTGATTGAACACCACCACACATGGGCATGGATAGCTGAGGGATGATCTTAAGTGAACAACACCACACATGGGCATAGATAGTCGAGGGGATGATCTTATGTGAACAACACCACACATGGGCATAGATAGCCAAGGGGATGATCTTGATTGAACACCACCACACATGGGCATGGATAGCCAAGGGGATGATCTTGATTGAACACCACCACACATGGGCATGGATAGCCGAGGGGATGATCTTGATTGAACACCACCACACATGGGCATGGATAGCTGAGGGATGATCTTATGTGAACAACACCACACATGAGCATAGATAGTCGAGGGGATGATCTTGAGTGAACACCACCACACATGGGCATAGAGAGTTGAGGGGATGATCTTAAGTGAACACCTACACACATGGGCATAGACAGTCGAGGGGATGATCTTATGTGAACAACACCACACATGGGCATAGATAGCCAAGGGGATGATCTTGATTGAACACCACCACACATGGGCATGGATAGCTGAGGGATGATCTTAAGTGAACAACACCACACATGGGCATAGATAGTCGAGGGGATGATCTTATGTGAACAACACCACACATGGGCATAGATAGCCAAGGGGATGATCTTGATTGAACACCACCACACATGGGCATGGATAGCCAAGGGGGTGATCTTGATTGAACACCACCACACATGGGCATGGATAGCCGAGGGGATGATCTTGATTGAACACCACCACACATGGGCATGGATAGCTGAGGGATGATCTTATGTGAACAACACCACACATGAGCATAGATAGTCGAGGGGATGATCTTGAGTGAACACCACCACACATGGGCATGGATAGCTGAGGGGATGATCTTGAGTGAACACCACCACATAGGCATAGATAGCTGAGGGGATGATCTTGAGTGAACACCACCACATATATAGGCATAGATAGCTGAGGCCTCGACTGTCTATGCCCATGTGTGTAGGTGTTCACTCAAGATCATCCTCTCAGCTATCTATGCCCATGTGTGGTGGTGTTCACATAAGATCATCCCCTCGACTATCTATGCCCATGTGTGTAGGTGTTTACTCAACATCATCCCCTCTGCTATCTGTGCACACATAGATGAGGGGATGATCTTGAGTGAACACCACCTTACATGGGAATAGATAGCCGAGGGATGATCTTGAGTGAACACCACCACACATGTGCACAGACAGTCGAGGGGATGATCTTGAGTGAACAACACCACACATGGGCATAGATAGCCAAGGTGATGATCTTGAGTGAACACCACCACACATGGGCATAGATAGCTGAGGGATGATCTTGAGTGAACACTACCACACATGGGCACACACAGCCGAGGGGATGATCTTGAGTGAACACCACCTTACATGGGCATAGATAGCCAAGGGGATGATCTTGATTGAACACTACCACACATGGGCACAGGCAGTCAAGGGGATGATCTTGAGTGAACAACACCACACATGGGCATAGATAGCCAAGGGGATGATCTTGATTGAACACTACCACACATGGGCACAGGCAGTCAAGGGGATGATCTTTAGTGAACAACACCACACATGGCCATAGATAGCTGAGGGATGATCTTAAGTGAACATCACCACACATGGGCATAGATAGCCGAGGGAATGATCTTGAGTAAACACCACCACACATGTGCACAGACAGTCGAGGGGATGATCTTGAGTGAACAACACCACACATGGGCATAGATAGCCAAGGGAATGATCTTGATTGAACACCACCACACATGGGCATGGATAGCTGAGGGATGATCATAAGTGAACAACACCACACATGGGCATAGAGAGTCGAGGGGATGATCTTGAGTGAACAACACCACACATGGGCATAGATAGCCGAGGGGATGATCTTATGTGAACAACACCACACATGGGCATGGATAGCTGAGGGATGATCTTGAGTGAACAACACCACACATGGGCATAGATAGCCAAGGGGATGATCTTGATTGAACATCAGCACACATGGGCACAGACAGTCGAGGGGATGATCTTGAGTGAACAACACCACACATGGGCATAGATAGCCAAGGGAATGATCTTGAGTGAACACCACCACACATGGGCATAGATAGCTAAGGGGATGATCTTGAGTGAACATCACCACACATGGGCATAGATAGCCAAGTGGATGATCTTGATTGAACATCAGCACACATGGGCACAGACAGTCGAGGGGATGATCTTGAGTGAACAACACCACACATGGGCATAGATAGCCAAGGGGATGATCTTGATTGAACATCAGCACACATGGGCACAGACAGTCGAGGGGATGATCTTGAGTGAACAACACCACACATGGGCATAGATAGCCAAGGGAATGATCTTGATTGAACATCACCACACATGGGCATGGATAGCTGAGGGGATGATCTTGAGTGAACACCACCACACATGGGCATAGACAGTCGAGGGGATGATCTTGAGTGAACAACACCACACATGGGCATAGATAGCCAAGGGGATGATCTTGAGTGAACACCACCACACATGGGCATAGATAGCCAAGTGGATGATCTTGATTGAACATCAGCACACATGGGCACAGACAGTCGAGGGGATGATCTTGAGTGAACAACACCACACATGGGCATAGATAGCCAAGTGGATGATCTTGATTGAACATCAGCACACATGGGCACAGACAGTCGAGGGGATGATCTTGAGTGAACAACACCACACATGGGCATAGATAGCTAAGGGGATGATCTTGAGTGAACACCACCTTACATGGGCATAGATAGCCAAGGGGATGATCTTGAGTGAACATCACCACACATGGGCATAGATAGCCAAGGGGATGATCTTGATTGAACATCAGCACACATGGGCATAGATAGCCAAGGGGATGATCTTGATTGAACACTACCACACATGGGCACAGGCAGTCAAGGGGATGATCTTTAGTAAACAACACCACACATGGGCATAGATAGCTGAGGGATGATCTTAAGTGAACATCACCACACATGGGCATAGATAGTCGAGGGGATGATCTTGAGTGAACAACACCACACATGGGCATAGATAGCCAAGGGGATGATCTTGAGTGAACACCACCACACATGGGCACACACAGCCGAGGGGATGATCTTGAGTGAACACCACCTTACATGGGTATAGATAGCCAAGGGGATGATCTTGATTGAACACTACCACACATGGGCACAGGCAGTCAAGGGGATGATCTTGAGTGAACAACACCACACATGGGCATAGATAGCCAAGGGGATGATCTTGATTGAACACTACCACACATGGGCACAGGCAGTCAAGGGGATGATCTTTAGTGAACAACACCACACATGGGCATAGATAGCTGAGGGATGATCTTAAGTGAACATCACCACACATGGGCGTAGATAGCCGAGGGAATGATCTTGAGTAAACACCACCACACATGTGCACAGACAGTCGAGGGGATGATCTTGAGTGAACAACACCACACATGGGCATAGATAGCCAAGGGGATGATCTTGATTGAACACTACCACACATGGGCACAGGCAGTCAAGGGGATGATCTTTAGTGAACAACACCACACATGGGCATAGATAGCTGAGGGATGATCTTAAGTGAACATCACCACACATGGGCGTAGATAGCCGAGGGAATGATCTTGAGTAAACACCACCACACATGTGCACAGACAGTCGAGGGGATGATCTTGAGTGAACAACACCACACATGGGCATGGATAGCCGAGGGATGATCTTGAGTGAACACCACCACACATGTGCACAGACAGTCGAGGGGATGATCTTGAGTGAACAACACCACACATGGGCATAGATAGCTGAGGGATGATCTTAAGTGAACATCACCACACATGGGCATAGATAGCCGAGGGATGATCTTGAGTGAACACTACCACACATGTGCACAGACAGTCGAGGGGATGATCTTGAGTGAACAACACCACACATGGGCATGGATAGCTGAGGGATGATCTTGATTGAACACCTACACACATGGGCATAGATAGCTGAGGGGATGATCTTGATTGAACACTACCACACATGGGCATAGATAGCTGAGGGGATGATCTTGATTGAACATCACCACACATGGGCATGGATAGCGGAGGGGATGAGGGGGATGGTACCCCATAGCACAGGATTTGTGTAGCGAGCAACTTCAATTTCAGAGGTGACAAATTAGGACTGTTTATTATTGACTGTTTTGGCATTTTTCCTCCTCCAAAGACCTCACATTTTCATATAATTTCATTCATAAAATCATGTACTTTACATTTTACATGTTTTAGATTGAATGCTAAAAACCGGGGGTGGTATGTTCCCCCAAGCACAAGATTTGCAAACTTAATTGCAATTTTAAGGACATTTTGAGGACTACATGTACCTTTATCCAATTCATATTAAAAAGCCTCCTTTACACATGTCCCACCTCCCCCCCCAAAAAAAAAAAAATTCCAAACAAAGTGACATTAATGGCATATGGAGCTCTCCCCATGGCACTTTAGTTAACGACTACGCACAAAATCAATTAGGATTGGATGAACTACTTTCCACTGCAAGGGAAATCCCCACATCTCTCCCAAAAATATGAAAAAGGAAAAGGTTGCCCGGTCATCAATGCGAACCATTAAATCTCACAATATTAAGTCAAGTTTAACAGGCTTGATGTTCCTGATTTATCTATTCATTTATTTATCAACATAATTTATATCGTAGCTTTCTTTAGACAAGCATGACCTTAACAAATAATGATCTGGTAACTACAGAGGGCAGGCTTCAATAACTTGTGCCAGACACCAATCATTTTACACCAGTGGTATACTGATACCAATGATTAAAGCAGGTATAATCCCTGAATATATTATTTGCCATTATCTACTTGGTGTCGTATACCTGATCCGGGTCGCTGATAGAAGATGACCTGCTGTACACTAGAATCATCTACAGCTATAATCAAAACAAACATTTGTCGATCACAGCCTATACGATTGCCCAGCGTCCCATGCGACTGGTGCGTAACCGTGTCAGTCACGATGGCAAGGGCGCAGTAAAACCAGAAGATGTGACGTACTTGTAAACAATAATTGACCAATCGCAAGCCCTAATCATGCTTATCAACAAGACCCCACGCCGCGTCGTGACTGCTTCGGAACTGCATGCAAAGACACGCTCAACCTTTGTAATGATCGCGAGCGCTCGGATCATAACGCTGTGATCGACAAATTTTTGTTTTGATTATACTCTGGATCAACCTTTTGTCATGTTCATATAATTTGCGTAATTGGTTTCTTCTATTGACCGAGCACTAACAGACTTTGACCGTGGTCACCATGTAATCTGGAGGTATTTGGCATTTTTTTGTTCGATTTCTACGTCAAGGTGTAGGACGCACGGCGTCTCATTTTAACATTTTCACACAAAGTTTGAACGCATATACGGGCGCCCAATGCATCTCTTTTTGATGGTGCGCATCTGTTGCATTGCTGAATATTTGCAAATTGGTGCAGCCCAAACACAAAACGCAGGGCACAACGCAGCGCAGTTTCATTGGCTTGCGTTGCATTTTTAATTAGTGTGGAATGTCATAAGGAAAATGAAAGAGTTGTAGTATAAATCCTTGGTTTGATCAATTGGAAAATAATTATGTGTAGAAACACTTGAACAAGCTAGGACTGAACTATAGAGGGCTCTAGACGACTCTGCCGGATGGCGCAGCCATGTGTGTCGTCCCAAGCATGAACAATAATAAATTAACTACATGGATGGGTAACCTGTGATATTATTACTTTACACAATGGATACAACCAAGTTGTATCAGGAATTCTATTTGTGGGAAGTATCTTTCGGTCAACACCCCGATTCCCTCTACAATAATTCAGAGGGCGCAATAAGCATGGTCAGAGCAACCTGACGATTTGTGAAAATGATTTCCATCTCCTTCAAACACATTTATGGCACAGACATTTTACACATTAACCCTAACCAGTAAAGCTAGTTTTTTGTGTGTATCGGGGGGAGAGGGGGAAAAAGTACTATTTTTTTGACCCGAAAAATCACCCAGCACCCCCCGGGATTCGATCGCGGGACCATCCGCACCCAAGTCTGTCCCTCTACCAACTGAGCTAACTCCCTAGCGCATATGCGGGCACAAACTCCGTGCCCACATATGCCTGCGGTAGGTGACGTCATCGAGGCAACGCAGCAGTTTCTGGCAGTGAGATTTAGTGAGATTCAGTCAGTGGGGTTAGGGTTAATAAACGGAAAAAGTTCATTGCCATTACTGGAGCTGATTTGGTTTAAGTTAAGACAAGTCAGAATTCAAATGAAATATCTAGAATTGTTTATTTGAATCTGATTTTAACGTAGAACAAATAAGAATCAAATCGTGGAGATGGCTTTGTCTGGCAGCGACGTAGGCTAGTCGTGGCAATATTTGCAATAACTAATATTGAAATTAGATAATGTAAAAGCTGACACATTATAACACACGAAAATATTGTTTTCAACATTCATGCAGTGCACCCAGAAGGTCGTCAGCGAAAAAAACAATTTGCGAAATGTATATATCAAAATGCGCACAAATATCTTTACGCACAAGGATGAGACTTGATGAATAGTGATATATCCTGAATATTAATTTCCAACATCTAAGCCCGGCAACATCTAAACCCCCTCTGCAACCCCCTATGATTTGCCAAGCACCCCATGCTACACTAGTATTAAACGTGTCACCATCACCCCTAAAAGTATCCCGTCGCCCCCTAACTTGTCCCCATCCCCCCTAAATACTGAGTCTTCCGCCACCACTGCTTGTCAACTTTATGGCTGTACCAAAATATGGTGTAACATTTGGTAAATAGGATTGCAGTAAGGGGACAGGTTTTGTAAAGGTCATCTGGAGCTTATTTGAGTCATGACCCACAGGTCAAAGGTCAGCAATGGGTCATGGGATGTATAAGCATGTATTTGCTTTGTACAGGGCAACACTTAACATTTTGAATCTATTTCCTTTATCAATTTGCAATCTTTTCACTTGTCACGTATGGTAAACATTACACTTCCAAATATAAACATTTAGTATGTTACGCATGATAACATTCTTTTTATGCATGAAATATTTTTCAACAAATAATGAAATATTGTACTTTCAACCCCTACACAGTTAGAAAATATAAACTGTCTTGCACGAAGACCCAAACACATTGGACACAGCGTGGCTCTAACTCATGGTCTTACGATTGTTCTGTTTAAATTGTGTTCTACTGCATTTCTCTTTCAATTTAGTCTGTGGGCCAGAAGTAAAGTTTAAACAAATAAAATATTTATTTATATTTCAATATTTGAAAAGAAATCCTTACAAAATTGTCCGTAAAGATGAAATTCCTTTTGACATACACCGACATGTGCATGCAATGCAGGGCCAATTGACTAATTGTTGCAAAATACCGGATATGACTCGAGACTCGAGAACACCCTTCGACATTGTGACAAGTTTTATGCAGCGAAAAAGTTTTGAAAACTGATTACTGTAGACACAGAGAATACACACTTAAACAATAGGGTCAAATTATGCATATAACCTCAAATCGGGGTCAAATTTTGTTGACAAAGTGGTCAAAATTTGATCCTGTTTTTAAAGGTTGTGTGCATATTGACGCATTTTTAGTCAATTTGACCAGGGGAGGGTGGGGTACTCGCCTTATACGGTATACGCGGATGTGCTGCTCTAATGAGTAGCTATTTTGAGAAAAAAATCCCTAAACATGGGGTATGATTTTGTGCTGGAAAATCCCTAATAATGGGGTCGCTTTTTACAAATGGGTCTATTTTCGCGAAAATTGGGTCTATAATGAAGCAAAATCCTGACCAAACCAAATCCGAGTACCCCCCCCCCCACTAAAAGGGCGCAGTATCTTTCACTTTAACAAATATTTAAAATATCACATCTCACAGTGAAACAGGGTCGGGTGACAATGCTAACAATTAAATCAGATTAAAACTTTTAAAAATAACTAGTTTAAATCTCCTGGGATATTTGTTGATCTTTTCTGTAGCTTGTACTTTCCTGTCCCAGGTTACATATCAAGTGATCCTAATCTCAAACTTTTGTAATGATGACATGCATTGATCATTCATAGCCTTTCTTTCTTAGGTTGATTGTTAAGAATAGGGTCAGGTTAAGGCAACACAAAAAAAAAGGTTTGATTGTCATCTTCCCACCAACCCTAATTTGAAAACTAACATAAAAAGGGTTTTTTTGCTTTTAGTGAACATATGAATACTGACCCACATTTTGGAAAATTCCAGAAAAGGTGTGATTTTCTTCCAGAATTTTACTTTCCGGAAATACACTTAAATATTTTGAAAACTGTTTCTTTACTCCTCTGAATTGTTTTAAAAAATGAATGCAGTGATTTAACAGTGAAATGTCCCAATTCACATCTTATTTAGCAACTATTTTAGAGTTAATTATACATTTTCTGTATGTGATTTCTAAATATTTCTAAATATTTTGAAAATCCGACCGCCCACTCTACTCTTTGGAGGGCATCTATGGATATAATCAAATAATGTATTCTTCTTGGCCTTTAGGGACAGGTATATAGACTAGAGTATGGGTAAGAGTTAGGCCTAAAAAAAAAGTTTGATTGGCGTAACATGACCAAAACAAATAGGGTAGGTCGGTCGGGATTTTTTTTTTTTTTATTAATTTTTTAAAATTTTTAAATCACCTACTTTGGAACACTTAAAAGACAGCAGTACACACAAATGAAGAGACGGCAAAAATTCTTTTTTTCTTTAAACATGTATCGTTGTGTTCAACAATATATCATTTCGATGGGGACTTAAAATAGCCGAAAATGAAAGCAAACAGTCAAAAAACTTTAATACTTTGTTCAATTTTTATAAATATATATTTATATATATATTACTATTATTATAAAAAAAAAATTTTCCCCCTCAAAATAATAAAAAATATCCAGGGTCGGCGATGTATTTAGGGTCGGCGATGTATTTAGGGTCGGTCGGGTTACGCCAATCAAACCTTCTTTTTTTTAGGCCGTACTGTAGGGTTATGGTTGTTTATGGGACGCACCATTTGATTTTCAAGGGGGGTAGGAAGTTAGGTTCATTGGAGAATTCTTTTTTTTGGCCGCTGCAAGGGGGGATTTTTCTTTTTTTGCACCGCCGAAGCCGTGAATTAATTTTTTTAATGTATCCATTCATATTGAGTTGGGTGGGGGGATAATTTTTGGCCTGCATAGAGGGGGATTTTTTTCTTCTTCAAAAAACTTCCTACCCCCCCCCCCCCCCCCCCCCCCCCACCTGAAAATCTAATGGTGCGTCCCATAGAAGTATGCATGCTATAGTTTACTGACGTACCTAACAATATAAGGTGAGGTGGGCCGTATCATAATGACTGGGCAGATTTTCTTTGGTTAAGATTTCTTTTTAAAGATTTTATTCCAAAGCTCTTTGGTTTATATGCAGACCCATCAATTTGCTCACATGTCTGTGTATTAACCCTAACAGTCCTAAATACTATAAATTACTGCGCAAAATCCTCTCCCCAAGCGCATGCTTTCACATTGATTTGAATGACATCATCCATCGAGCTGATATATGGGCACCACATTGCTGCCCTGGCAAGCTCTCATATGTTAGCTCAGTCGGTAGGAACGCGCCTGTGGCATGCGGAAGCTCCGTGGTTCGAATCCGAGACAGACCCCAGGCCTGTTCGACACTGCATTGAATTGGTTCCACCTATGATATCTTCCTTCTTGTTTTCAGCTAAGTCACCAATGGCACTCAACAATATATCAATTTCAATTCTGGATGACCACCTGACCAGCACCCACAGCTGCCCTGCATTTAGATTGGTCAGTTTTATGGACAGCTGTCACTTAATTCACTGTCAAGTTATTATCATTACAACCAATCAAGGGAACATGCCCACCAAGTTAATTAATTAGCTTGACCCCAAAGGAAATAGCCCTTTTCATAACTGCTGAAGTTAAAATGTCAACCCATAAGAACCTGACATACTGAAGTACAGGGTGTCCCAGAAAACTTGCAACTTATTTTGGCAGGGCTCTAGTTTCTCTTTTAAACATCAGATTTCAGCGATATTTGCACTTTTTGAAGTCTGTGGAATGTTCTCCGCTTACCTTTGAAAAAATAATTACGATTGCTTATTTGGTTTTCAAATGAGACGCGATCAAAGGCAGGTATGCCTGGAACACGTTCAACCGATTTGGATAAAACCGATGTTACCGCTACGGAGCCCGGTGAATCCCCGGGGTGAATCACTTTGGAGCGCACTCTCTTTCATCATTTGGTTTGTTAATTAAAATTACATTCTCCTAAAATTTAACAATCAACGTTTATTAAAATTAATTAAATAAAAAGACTGGTTGTAGAAATCGTAACATTGGATCAGGACTTGATATCTGTGCTGATATAATCGGTTCATTTTTCAGAGCGTGGCAAACCTCAGTTTTCTTCGAAATGGTTCTCACTAGCTGTTCGACGGCGACCTGAACTATCCATCAGTCTATAGTTGCTATAAAGTCCAAATGTTAATATTTGTTAACATTTCCTCTAAATAATTGAACGGTATGAGATTTTTCTCCTCGGGTATTTTATTTGGAAAGCTTTCTGAACTTGGTTCGAGCTTTCAGACGCACAGTATGTCACAACTCTTTCATCAGCGAGAAGAAAACTGCCATCGTTTTAACATTTTTATTTAGGCAATACACATGTATGTTTATTTTATTTCTTCATAGCAATAACGTTTTATAACATTAATCATTAGCATGTGAAAACAATGTACGTTCCCTAAGACTTCACGCACAATATTTAGGACATTATTGGATTTGTCATCGATTATCGCCAAATCGGTTGAACGTGTTCCACACATACCTTCCTTTGACCACATCTTATTTGAAAACAAAACTAGCAATCGTAATTATTTTTTCACAGATAAACAGAAAACATTCTACAGATTTCAAAAAGTGCAAACATCGCTGCATTCCGATGTTCAAAGGTGAAACTAGAGCCCCGCCAAAATAAGTTGCAGGTTTTCTGGGACACCCTGTATATGTATGTTCAACATAAGATGGAACATCACTGCAAAAGATTATGATGCAAAATTAATGGACAGTAAAAAAGATCATGCCGCATGCCATGGTGAATAGACTATAAAACGTATAGTCTGTTCAGTGTAACATGGACAGGATTATGATGACCTTTCACATTGCAAAATAACTAATGTATTGATAAAGGTCATATTCCATCTTATGTTGGATACTACTACTACTACTACTACTAAGCTGCATTTAAGAAACGCTTTTCGTAAAACCCCCAAAGCGATTTACAATTTCAAACAATGTAAAAATCAACAAATTTATAAAAACTACAATTTAAAAGTACAAATAAGTATAGTGGATGAACTATAGTTAGGGGTAGGAAAATAACGAGATTATTTTTCTAGGCCTATGTAGTACATAGGGGTAGCCCTGAAATTCGACTTATAGCTCATACAGCATAACTTGGACCATTGTATTGTATGAAGCAGGCACAGCACGAATCTAGTGCTAGATACGTCATTTTAACAAAATAAAAGCCTTATGCTTGAATCATACTAGCCGGTTGCTGGTCGCAACAGGTCGCTGCACTTATAATACTCGCTAGCTCAAAAGTATCTCGGTGCGACTTTTGGTTGAAATAGGTCGCATTGAGCTACTAAATCGCCAGCAGTCGCAGGTATTTCCGGGTCACGCAGACGACAACCTGGATAATGGTTGCTGATTGGTTATGCTAATTTTGAGGCAAAATAACCTCCCCCATTGGTTGAAAAAATATGGTGTTCATTACGTCTTGAGCGACCAATCTTTCAAGTTGAAATGAAGTCAACTGGCCGCGACCGGTCGTTTCCAGTCAAGTGATCTCTTGATCGATGTATCGGGTTTTTGAATATGACGTAAAACTCATCATAGGAGCGACCAGAGGAGCTGAGAAGGCAACTCATCTCTCAAGTTCACTTTTGTCAAAGGATAACAATTTAAGGGGCATTGAGAGATACGTATGGCATCAAAGTAATACTTTGTAGGCATATACTAAGTACCATTTGAAAACGTTTACCTTAAAGGGGCAGAGAGAGATTTTCAACAACAACAACAAAATTAAACATTTTACCTTGTTTAGATAGATTATATACATAGAAACCCTCTCATGTAAGATTTCTTTTTTAAAAAATCAGTAAAAATGAAAAATAAAGACATTTCCGAAGGTATATTAGTGCTTTTCACCTCTTTTTTGTGTATTTTGGTTAAAAATCACCACCAATTGAATCAGGGAGGTCATCACTATGCATCACCCACAAGCCATGGGTGGTCTTCAAGGTTATTTTGAATAAACATGAAACAAATAAGTAAGAACCATCTGTTGCTTTTAGATGAATTTGGGTAGTTTCGATGCGATCTATATCGAAACGCTATCAAATCCATGAATTTCACATGAAATACTGCAAATTAAGCTCTATTAGGTGGTAGTTAATAAGTATATAAGCATTACGTATATGTGAAAAACCCAACTTCGAAGGCTCCCTCCATGAAGGATCTCTTAGTGCCCCTTTAATTCGCTCATCATGTAAAATATCATGATTTGGTAATGTACATCGAAATTATCAGCATCACTCGCCACATAAAAAAAATCTGTCTAGCTCCATTATTCTTAACGATTTTCCCATAAAGTATTATCATTCAGGGTTCCTACTACCTTATCTATTGAAACCATTTCCATTTTTTACAAATCTAATTTTTCTCTGCAATCTCTCATTGCCCCTTTAAGTGGTTCTAAAGCACCATGCTCCCAAGACACCTGCTAGCCCAATTCAATTCATAGTTTCCTGACATTGACCTATGAGGAAATGTTTAACTTCCTAAAACCATGCTAACCTTCAATCATAAGAAAGTTGCTATTTTCTAAGGTAGCCATTTTTCACATTCAGTCAAAGAAATAATTGCATGATGAAACATATCCAATTTATATGTCTTCCTTCCCATATAATATAGATAATTCTTAGAGACATATTTGTGAATCTTTATTTTCGCAAGATTGTTACAGCACTTGAGTGAACATTATGGCAGCGTGAATATATCCACTAATAAGGTAATCTTGAATGACGTTGTATAGGTTTGACAGGCAGGCACTCCTATAAGATTAACCTAAAATATGGGTCATCTTCTTGAGTGATGACAAAATATACACCAGGAGTTCTCTTTTACTTTTATTGAGGGCCACCAACTTAGGGGAGCTTGAACAAGTTTTGAACAAGTTTTGAATAAGTTAGGCACCTGTCCGCCTGCCATGCATGCGGCCCTGGTTTGATCCCCGGCAAGTGCGAACAGTGATTTTTCCCCCAACCTTTTTTTGAGGCCATTTGACAGCTCACTGGATCATGCCACAAGCAGCTATTTGCTGTGGCCTCTGGTAAGGTTAGGGTTAATAAAATGATGACACACCTCTAGATATGAAACACGTTGTGAAGCACCCTGTATCATCCTTTGGATTTCCTCTTCCACATATTGATTCCATTTCAACTATCATAGAAGTGGACATTTTCGCTCTACTTTTATTTTTGCGCTTTTTGTGCTCCAATCTGCTACCGCGAAAATAATAACACAAGAATGTATTCTTTTGCAAATATGTCATGTGATGAAGCTACAAATAGTGAATTTAAAAACACGCAAAACAGTTACAAATTGGTGAAGCGCAAAATATTAATCACATGAAAATTACCACTTTCACAGTACTTTCACAGAAACTTCATTTCAATTTGATTTCGCTGATTTCGCTAGGAGATCCAATTCGCCAAATTAAATCGTGCCTATTATATCATTTATAATGGTTATAATAGGAAGATGATACAAAAAGTTGACTAAATGCTAATTCGGTAAATTAAGTTGCCGTGAAATTAAGTTGTTTTACAGTATTCAAAGGTTTCATCAACCCCTTATTAAAAACAAGCACACTCTCATTCACCTTGCCCTTAAATTCCTTCCTTCATTAACAGGTTACTTAAAGTTAGGAATCCCATAAGGTCAAAACAAAGACAAGCAAGTTAATCTAGAGGTGCAGTAGTTCGACCTAAGGTTACACCAAAAATGCAGACAATGTTTTATGAGGGGGAAGCGCCACTCAATGTGATTTGTAACTAATAGTCTGTCCCACGAATGTTGGCTATAAGGGACACACCATTTAGGGGGGGGGGGGGGGCATGGAAGTTTTCTATAAAAAAAATTTGCCCACTATCCAGGAAAAAAACCAAAACTTTGCTCACCAACCAGGAAGAAGAAAAAAAGTTGACCCACAGCTGAGTAAAAAAAAAAATCTGGCTCGCCAACTCAATGTAAAGAAAAACAGTAAAACCTTTTTTTTTTAAATTGCCGCCTTTGCAAAAAAACCAAAAAATAATTGCCAACAAAGGCGGCGCAAAAAAAAATGTTGCGGACTTCGGCGGCGAAAAAAAAAATTCCACCCGACCCCAACTTCCATGCCCCCCCCCCTAAAAATCAAATGGTGCGTCCCTAATGTTAACAATCACGTACTCAGAGACAATTTAACCTAACCCTGCTATAAATCCAACAGAATCCAACAGAAACGCTGCACCGGTGGACCCCCATTCTCCATCTCATTGGGCAAATACGCAAAGGTAACTTACATATAGGCTCCGAAAATTTAATTTTAGGAACCATCCCCCCTAATAACTTTGGCAAATATTTCTCGCCAATTTGGAACTGATTAAACTATAGAGTGATAAGATATACTTCCCCGAACTAACTACAGGTATCAGTTAAGCTTTTAAAATTTTCTGAAAATTTTCAGGGGGAAAAAGTCAAATTGTTTCCACTATTTATGATTCCCCCCACAACAATAATAGAGATTAGAATTAGAATTCCTAATAGCGGGGTTTTTTTATTATACTTTTATGATTCATTTATACATGTACTTTAGTTTTTAATACAAAAAATAAAATCACGTTTTTGAAAATCACGTACCTTTGACAAAATCTAACTGATATAGCAAAAATGAAGGACAAAAATTACAGCGGATCTTAAGTTTTTTTGATAC
The DNA here is from genome assembly GCA_035610835.1 of Ophiura sarsii. Classification (NCBI taxonomy): domain Eukaryota; kingdom Metazoa; phylum Echinodermata; class Ophiuroidea; order Amphilepidida; family Ophiuridae; genus Ophiura; species Ophiura sarsii. The sequence goes on from CM069444.1 coordinate 24,764,883, forward strand.
CGAACAAAAGTAAGCTTAATCCTTTCTTTCATTCACACAGATCCTTGCAACTTTACATGATCTGGTTACCCCTGGGAACCAAATATTAAAAAGCTTAATGAAATAGGTCATACAGTGCTTCCTTAGGAAGTAATCAAGTTTCCTCATACAATCTAAATGACAGTATCCAAGTCACATATTATATCGTTGAGTTGAATTGTCAGTGCTGCTTTAATTTTCATGAATTTTGGGAATCAAATAGCAGTATCGGGAAAGTAAAGAAGTATGTTAATGTTTCATGGGTGTATAGGTCTGTTTGTTTAATAAATTTGACTCACAAGGTTATCTACGCGCACAATTATTCAAATTTGGCAGGATGCGAAAAATTATGCATGTGAAAAAACCCAACTCATTTATTGCAGCTTCTAACTTAAAAATGGGTGAAGCTTGAGCTGACTGAGGGGGAGGGGGCAAGTGGGGAGGGGGAGAGGAGGAGATTGTGACTGAAGGGGGAAGGGGGGCATTTGCATACCCCACCCCCCCCCCCCCTCTGTGGTACTGCCACTGTACCCAGCAACAGGTACTGTTACTCATTAACTGCCCTGTCCACTATTCTACCTCATTACAGAGGTTACTCCTGTCCATTGACCACCCTGTCCACTGATCTACCTTATCTGAAGGTACTCCTGTCCGTTGACCATACTGTCCACTGATCTACCTTATATGAAGGTACTCCTGTCCATTGACCACCCTGTCCACTGATCTACCTTCTCTGAAGATACTCCAGTCCATTGACCACCCTGTCCACACTGATCTACCTTATCTGGAGGTACTCCTGTCCATTGACCATACCGTCCACTGATCTACCTTATATGAAGGTACTCCTGTCCATTGATCTGAAGGTACTCCTGTCCATTGAAAACCCTGTCCACTGATGTACCTTATCTGAAGGTACTCCTGTCCATTGAAAACCCTGTCCACTGATCCACCTTATCTGAAGGTACTCCTGTCCATTGACCATACTGTCCACTGATCTACCTTATCTGAAGGTACTCCTGTCCACTGATGTACCTTATATGAAGGTACTCCTGTCCATTGACCATACTGTCCACTAATCTACCTTATCTGAAGATACTCCAGTCCATTGACCACCCTGTCCACTGATCTACCTTATCTTAAGGTACTCCTGTCCATTGACCACCCTGTCCACTGATCTACCTTATATGAAGGTACTCCTGTCCATTGACCATACTGTCCACTGATCTACCTTATCTGAAGATACTCCTGTCCATTGACCATCCTGTCCACTGATCTACCTTATCTGAAGGTGCTCCTGTCCATTGACCACACTGTCCACTGATCTACCTTATCTGAAGGCAATCCTCCCGAGACGGGCACTCAACTTTTTTTGTTGGGTAGGGGTTTGCTGTCTAGGGTCTCAAAAAGGGGGGCTACAGAACTGAACTGAGTGGATTTAATGACGAAAAATAGGGTCTTAGGAACTGATTTTTTTCAAAAAAGTAGGTCTTGAGAACTGGCCTGTAGTTCAATTTTGATTAGGAAGAACGCAAATTTTCTTCTTTTTTGTTTTAGAACCCAAAATTTTCGAAGAATTGGGGCTTTGGAAGGCAACATTTTGCGATCAATAAAAGTGGGGTCTTCAGAACTGATGCAGGCTCAAAAGGGGGGGGTCATAAAGAGCTAGCAGCAGAGGGTGAAAAGGGGGTCTTCAGCGCGGCACATACCTATACAATTTTCCAATGTCAGTGCCCCGGGGTAATCCTGTCCATTGACCACACTATCCACTGATCTACCTGTCCATTGACCACTGTCCACTGCACCCTGTCCACTTATTTACCTCAGCTGAAGGATTTACCTACCTCAGCATTTATCAACCTGTTCATTAATTTACTTTACTTTTCTCCATTAATAATGCTGTCCATTGATCTTAAACCCTAGAAACACTGTCCACTGACCAACCTTTCTAGTTATTCTGTTTCTCTTTAAATTGAGACACCGTATAAGTGATGCGAAAAAATGACTGAGTGTGTGTACATGTACAGTCAGTCTAGTCGCATCGATCAGGTACAATAAGGTCTGGGAGCATGTTACTCTCTTTTCTGGCTTATTTTTATAGAATCCTCTTAAAATTAGTACAATTTTGAACGCAAATCTTACAAATTAGTCCTATTAAATTACCATCCAATCTGAGGTCCATTTGATAGACAAAAGGCAAACAAATGGTAGGATTTCATCATTATATCGAGGGTTGAGCGCCAGAAGGCCGTAACTCAACTTTTGGGCAAACTGATATTTTGGTACAAAAATAATCCATAACCTAGATTTTCAGAACCATAAAGAGATAACTCATAAACACTCTTAGTCTTAATTTGACTTAAATTAGAGTTAAGTTGGGTGCTACAGTGTATTGTAATGAGTCCCAAATATTTGGAAGTCGAATATCTCAAAATAGCATTTCTGGAGTTACAGCCTTCTGGCGCTCAACCCTCGATATCTTTATAGATTTTTTTCTACAACAGCATGAAATTTGATGGAAGTAATCATGTGTTAACCACATGACTCAAAACAAGCTTTTGTTGACAACATGTAGATGTTAGATTTAAAAATAGACAACATGATGCCATTGAAACATGAAACGTAAGTGACAACAGTCTTAGAGCACACCATTGCTGTGTCTCGCTAGGTCTGCAATGTGAGCATACACTTCACTAGAATATGAAGAGAATTTGTTTACCATGTTTCTTACCAAGGATATATAAATATAGTGTGTAAAATGTTTTTCTCATGTTATTTCAATGATCCATGAGACTACGTCCCACTCCTTACTTCCATTCAAGCTTCGGGTCAACAGATATTATATCAGTACAGGGCGAGTCAAAATAGTCAGGTCCCGTATTCAAACGAGAGCATCAATGATGCAGAAGCTCACTACAATTCTGATTCATAAAACATGTCTATAATATATAAACCACTTTAATCTGTCCAGCATATGACAAATTATGTAAAGCTCAAATCCACATTATACCTTACATGAAACATACATGTATATATATATTATGCATTCACAGTGTAAGCAAATTTGCCCTTCTATATGGGTCATTCCACCAGGTTGGGACACAATGTGTGACATGAGCAGTGATGAGTATGTATCGTCAAAAGTACCAATGCTTTTGATTCCGTTATTCTATGTAACATTCACCTTTAGGTGTTCAAGTATTTGACCAAGTTTGAAGTCATTCAAATGTGTCTTAAGAAAAATATGATGGAAAATGTATCACTTTGGCGTAACATTGACACGGTGTAAATGTTACGTCAGCATTTCACTTATTCACATTTTTTTCCCACTTACAGTGAGAATTATTCAAAATCATTTTGTATACTAATTACAAGGCATGTATTGTATCAAAACAAAGTTTAATTATGGTAGTCAGTGGCTACATAAAGCAGGAATCACAGATTTTGTAATTTGAAACGGTGTAAATGTTACGTCAGCACTTTTAAAAATAGACTTTCACATTTTTTGTTCTTTCTGCTTAATCTGGACATTTGCTACCATGACAAAAGTTTTTCTTGTTGCAGTTTGTGTTTGTTAATAAGTACATATATTGAGTTTGCATTGTTAGTTATTTTTGTATTGAAAATGGCCAAAAAATCAATGTAAATATAGGTGTGACATGAAAATTTACATTTTAATTGTTTGAAATTTACAATACTAAAATAAATAATCATGCAAACTCGATATATGTACTTATTAAAAGACACAAACTGCAACAAGAAAAACGTTTGTTAATGTATTAGATGTCCTGATCTAGCAGAAAAAACAGAAAATGTAAAAATATATTTCTAAAAGTGCTGACGTAACATTTACACCGTTTTTAATTACAAATTATGTGATGCCTGCTTTATTTAGCCACTGACTACCATAATTCAACTTTGTTTTGGTGCAATTCATGTACTGTAATTAGTATACAAAATGATTTTGAATATTTCACAATGTAAGTGTGCAAAAAATGCAAATAAGTGAAATGCTGACGTAACATTTACACCGTGTCAATGTTACGCCAAAGTGATACATTTTCCATCATATTTCCATCATATTTTTCTTAAGACACATTTGAATGACTTCAAACTTTGTCAAATACTTAAACACCTAAAGGTGAATGTTACATACAATAACTGAATCAAAAGCATTGGTACTTTTGGAGATACATACTCATGTCACACATCGTGTCCCAACCTGGTGGAATGACCCATATATGCTTCAGTTAAGATTACATAAAATAAAGGTAATTGTGTCATCTTTGACTGAACATACTATAATAGTGGCATATTTGTTTTATGCTGTACAGGTGATATGAGTCAGTATATACTATCAATTATTTGGATTATTTGAAAAGCCACACAAAACTGTGTGTTAATTATAGTTGCAGGGTTTTGCATTGATTCTAGAGCGAGAATACATCAAAGAAAAATGATATCAACTTAAAATTTGGTACAATGTCTTATCATGACTTCCTATTTAATTTCAATATCAGAGCTTCAGTTTTTGAATAATTAACTAACAAATGTATGGCCATAAAAGAAAAAAATGGTGTTTCTTGTACAGAATTATTACTTAAATTACAATGTCTTATCATGAATTCCTGTTGATTAATTTCAATATCAGAACCTGTTTTTGCATAATTAATTAAAAATTATTTTAAAAATGTATGGCCATTTAAAAAGTTGTGTTTCGTGTACAAAATTATTACTTAAAATACTGTGTAAACAAAGGGGCAAAAAGCATTTTGACCAGAAATATTTAAATAATTGTATTTTACTTAGCCTACTGATACAATGTTTTAAGATATAATTTTTGTTGTCGGATCTAAACGCTTCGATCAATGGGCCTCATATTTGGCACACATGATTATCAACACAAGCCCTTTCAATAAATCTCTATAAAATAATGTATGAGTTGAATATTTGATCTAATTTGCATATTAATTAGCCATTTTAACGAGAAAATGACTAAAACGAAGTATTATACATCAATAGATTAAAATACATACCAATGTCCATCAAAATTGGCACAGATAATTATCTACATATTAGTCCTTTCAATAAATTGCTATAAAATAATCATGTCACTTGAATATTTAATCAAATTTGCATAATTAATTAGCTATATTAACAAGAAAATGGCTAATATCATTATTTTCATCGTCAGATCCAAACGCTTTGATGAATTGGCCCCATATTTGGCACACATAATTATCAAAACAAGCCCTTTCAATAAATCTCTATAAAATAAATAACTGTATATGAATTGATTAATTGATCTAATTTGCATATCAATTAGCCATTTTAACGATTTTAATCAATACGTTAAGATGCATTAATGATTGCGTTAAAAATGAGAATATACCAATATCCACAAAATTAGGATAGCAATATCTACATCCTTAATAAATTGGTATAACATGTGAATGTGGCTTGAATAATTAATCAAATTTGCATAATCAAATTTGCATATTAATTGGCTATTTCAACAAGAAAATGGCTAATATAATTATTATCAGATCCAAATGCTTTGAATAATTGGCCTCATATCTGTCACACATAATTATCAACACAAGCCCTTTCAATAAATCTCTATAAACATAGTGTATGAATTCAATTGTTGATCTAATTTGCATACTAATTAGCCATTTTAACAAGAATATATTTAAAGTTTACTCATCAATACAATTCATTAAAATGCATTTACCAATATCCATCAAATTTGGCACAAATCTACATAAGTCCTTTCAATAAATTGGTATAATTCGCATATTAATTCTAAGCTATTTTAATAAGAAAATTGCTTAAATTGATATTATTTTCATCTTCAGAACTAAACACATTGATCAATTAGCATCATATTTGGCATATAATTGTTGCATGTACAGAATGCGGATAATTTTCTGTAACCAAATTGATCAGGAAAGTCGCTCAAATTGATTGATCAGAAATATTTGAGAGGGGCTCAAATTTAATCGACAATTATTAGATCCTTCTTGCGGAGATCCTTTAGTATGGGAAACTCTTCTGTTATAGGTTCGTCAGAAGATAAGGCTTCTTCATCATATTTGATTGTAAATATAGTTTTATCACCATCAATTGTTGCCTCTTGAAGTGAGATTATTTTCCCATTATACCACTGCGGTATTCCTGCTGGATTTATGCACTTGTGGCGTACACGCTTGTCAACCAATAATCGGGGTGACTCTAAGAATCCGTCTAAGTACTTCTTGGAGTTTTGTACCGCTCGTTTTATTCTCTGTCCTTCTAGTTACTTTGCAATTTCAATCTTCTTGAGCTTGATGGTGGGAGCGGTAAAGAGGAAGGAATACGAGGTCTTGCTTCAGACAGAGGCTCAGTCACCGGAACCATGGACTCCTCATCGGAACCTAAAAGAATCAGTTTGAAAAGTCAATTAGAAAAATTGAGATAGAAATACAATTTATTTAATAAAAATCCAACAACATTCAATCCCCCAACTTATTACCGTAGTATTTATATAATTCATGGGACATAATTTATTTAGTATTATGAATGATTGTGTTATAAAATTCTACCAAATACATACCAGCTTGATTTGATGACTCTGAAGCCATATCCAGTGAGACTGATGTTGATGGGCCAGAAAGGGAAACATTGACTTCTTCTTCTTGATGGTGGGAGGCTGGGAGCGGTATATAGGAACGAATACCAGGTATTGCTTCAGAAAGAGGCTAAATCACTGGAACCATGGACTCATCGATGTCTTCATCGGAACCTAATAATTATTATAAAATAATTAGTTTGAAAAGTCAATTAGAAAAATTGAGATAAAAATACAATTTACCTATAAAAATCCCAGCACAGGGATGTAATTTAGGTGGCGGCATCCCCTGCCAGAAGGCTTGCCTCCACTGGTGCCCTCCCACCAATGAAATGATGTGTGTGTAGGCCTAAGTAAAGTAATGTAACATAACGCAAAGTAACCTAACGTAACGTAAAGTAACCTAGGCTAAAGTAACGTAACTTAAAGTAACGTAACGTTAACTAATGTAACGTAACGTAACGTAAAGTAACGTAACGTAAATTATCCTAAGGTAAACTAATGTAAAGTAACGTAACGTAAATTAAGGTAAACTAATGTAAAGTAACGTAACGCAAAGTAACGTAACGTAAAGTAAATTAACCTAAGGTAAACTAACGTAAAGTAACATAACGTAAAGTAACGTAACGTAAAGTATTAAACGTAATGTAACGTAAAGTAATGTAACGTTTAAAGAAGTAATAAAAGCAAGTTCCGTAACATAAAGTTCCCCTACCTACCTAAACAATTAAGATTTTAATTTTTATGCAAATTCAATTTTGAAATTTGGATTAAGTCATTACAAAGAACCCTACCCCCCTCCCAAAAAATTATGAAAACTATTACTATTTGTTTTCACTATAATAAATACAAATTTAGAACCAAAACTAAAGGCATAATAAAAGGACAAGTAGGCCTAAGTCATGAAGTAGTAAGTTCGAATTAATTTGTATTGGAATATTTTTACTTTTCCCCATAAAAAATGTTTACATTTACGACCAGTGCAGTGCTATAATTTCGGCCTAGTAATAATTAATTAGGCACGTGCCTATATTATGCAGTATGGATGGTAAATTAAAGAAACTTATCCAAGAAATTCATTAACTCAACGCATTTTATTATAATTTCTGTCTAAAATATTGAATCATAACAAAACTCAATCGCAATTAAAAATAACCTAAGCCAGTTTACGCCCAACGTATGTGCAAAGAAAGATTTGTTTTGGGCGCATCATGTCTAATTGCACGGTTTCGATGATTTTATGAATGGCGAACTTTGAACAAGCGCCCAAATAGGGCGTATCGGAAAGGTTGTGGGCGGTTACTATAAACAAGATGGCGGTTCGACAGAAAAATTATTGCGACGATCGTCTGGTTTCAGTGATGATTTTAAGCAAGTATTTACATCAAAACATTACAACTACTGCATTTTCAAGTGAAATACATATCAGTCCTCTACCAAGTGCACGATTTCACGGCAAAATCATGTCGTAATGAAAATGAACCGCATGTTGTATGCTCACTGCAGTGGCGTACGTGCATAAACGACATCAGAGTTGCCTGCCACACTCATGTAATGGGCCAAGCTGTCAATACGAAGTATAGCCTAGGGTACTCAGAACAAGAACATTTCATCATGAAAGTTGCGGGTGAAAATGAATTAAAGTCTACGATATTATTAATTATTATTAATCTATATAATATTATTTACTACCATACCTACTCGCTACATTATCGGACGAAATCTTCAGGTGGAAATTTGAAGATGAACTCTTCACATCGTCGTAACTTTTGAACCACTTGATCGATGTTGAAGCGAGAAAAGATGAAGTTGGGTGCATCTATCGTTTTTCCGAAGATTCATTCGGCAGTGCACAATGACCAATCAAAACCCCGCAAATTTTCCTCCGAAGACCCGAGCTCCAAACCCGGAAGTGTTTTACCCATTGAGTTTATGTCATTCGTCCACAAGTTTTATCAATGGCAGACGATACCAAACTGGTGGGGGTAATAAAAAATATTACGCACGATAATGCACGCAAATTCAGCATTTTGGCAAGGCAATATTTGCAAGTTTTACTCTTTTTCGCGAATTTTTAACAGCACCTCATGATGAAAAACCTTTGAAAACATTATTTTCCATTAATTTTGGCCGCTGAAATCGGAGATATAGTTTGAAGAATATATACAGAAGCGATTAACATCAATTAACGAAACACGATCTCCCCACCCATTTTTGCCGCTGATTTCGTATCATGAATAATAATGATCTCTCGTAGTTAAACCAATCACAATAAGACAATCACGCTTGTACGTCATGAACACGCGTGTCATTGTTAATCAACTTTCCTATCATAGCGTTTTCACATGCATTTTCAATACAATTTTGACAATAAAGAAAATAACGCAAAATTACCTATTTTGTCGAATGGCAATCAAGCCCATTTTATAACATATTTATGCGATCATATTGTTTCACTATCTCAAGTACATTTCCCGACAAATACCACTTGTGTGACCAAGATAAAACCATATTTCACAGTCGCACTTTCCCCTTGACCTATACCGTGACCTTTCGCTTCGAGTCGCTATAGCTTACTTGTAGTAAGCTAAAAATCAGGAAAAATACTTCTTGTACAAAATTGGTAAATGTTTTCAGCGTTTATGAGAGTAGACATACTTCTTCATACTTGGTGATGTTTTCACGACAATATCATATTCCACGCCAGATTCACAACATATTTACGAAAAGACGCAAAGTGTTCTAAGTTTGGTGGTGGATGTTAACGCTACTGTAATATTAATTACTCATACAACACAACACACTGTATAACTGTTGCAATTTATACCAAATGAACATGGTTTTTTTTGTTGAATCTCTGATAAATTAAACGATATTGCATGCAAAGTATTTAAATATATTATAATATAACTCAGTATTGCACAAACATATTCATAAAAATACTGCAAGTCACGACTTGCGAATCCCCCTGGCTGGGAGATCAACTAAATGAAGTTAAAGGTCACATAGGGGTCATGTTTCCCCGGTGTTCATGCTTTTTTTCTCCAAGTTTGATGTCAATCGGTCAACTTTTACGATTTGACCTCTGGATGACCCTTGACCTCAGATGACCTCAAGTTAGTTTTTGACATGTTCCCCGTGTTCATTGCACGATTTAACCCCTTGTTGACCTATGACCTAATGACCGTTGATCTCGGATGACCTCTAATTTATTTTAGACATATTCCCCCCGGTGTTCATGTTCCTTGTCTCCAAGTTTGACGTCAATCAGGCAACTTTTACGATTTGACCTCTGGATGACCTTTGACCTCAGAAGACCTCTATTTATTGTTTGACATGTTCCCCCTGTGTTCATTGCACGATTTGACCCCTTGTTAACCTTTGACCTTGGATGACCTCTACTGACCGTTGACCTCGGATGACCTCTAATTTATTTTAGGCACGTTCACTCGGTGTTCATGTTTCTTTTCTCCAAGTTTGAAGTCCATCAGGCAACTTTTACGATTTGACCCCTGGATGACCTTTGACCGCAGATGACCTATGCTAATTAGACCCCAAAAAGTTCACCTGGCGATCATGTTTCTTTTCTCCAAGTTTGAAGTCAATCTGGCAACTTTTACGATTTGACCTCTGGATGACCTATGACCTCAGATGACCTATGCAAATTAGACCCCCAAAAACACAGCCACATTTTTTACCATGGCCTACCTATCGCTGAAGGTTTGAAGTCAATCCGTCCATCCGTTCAAAAGATACAGCATTTGGGGAAAAGGCTAACCAAAAAGGCTAACCAAAAGGTATATATACGGACACCCCCACCCCACACCCCTACATACGCACATTGACATGATGACAAAATCCCCTTCTGGTTTTACAAATACAAACCAGGGGGATAAAAATGGACTATGTACTTGGCCTAGTAAGTTGTCAAAGCACAAACTGTTTAAAGATATAAGATCTGTTTTTGTGCTAGCCCCAACGGGGGCTTGCACTTATACCCGATAGAGCAAGTACGTGTTATTTATAATGGCTTCGAGTCACTTGGCTCAGAAAACCGTGACCAAATCGGTATACTTAATGAACGGGTCCAGCCAAATGACACTTTCATACAGGTATATTGATTGGACGAGAAGTGTGACGCTTGGACACCATTGTGTATTTGTATAGGGATCAATTACAAGCGCCTCCGAGTCCATCCGTGTCGATGGCTTTGATTGGACGAGAGATGTGTTGAGTTGTTTAGCGCCCGGGTGAATGTTGTCCGCAGTTGTTTTGTTTGCCTAGCCTGTGGAAAGTATTAGTTGGTTGTGCTATAGGCCTACCGTAGTTGTGTTTGATAGTATTTGTAAATAAACATAAAGAATATTTACTCCGATAGGTAAACAAAGCGATAAATATCCACTAGCTTGTGGCAATATAAGTATTTCTAAAAAAATGGAGGGGGGAAGCAAACATTATTAAGGACTGAGAATTTTAGGTAAATATACACTAGCAGCCAAAAGTATTAGGACACTTTGCAAGCTGCAAACTGAGAGAAAACACTGGGTATCTATTGAACTACTGTGTTAGGTTTTTGGTATTCTAGGGTTATAATATGAATGGAAAGTTCTTAAAATGTTGTTACAATAAATTCGGGATGGTATTCCTACTTAAAGGTAGATGACCCGATCACATTTTCGTAACACAGAATTATTTCAAACATACGGAGATTTTCATATCATATGAAAGCTCGTATTTTTCTCATCATCATACTGAAATTTGACGGCCTAAATCGGTATAATTACGGAGAAATCGATGAAATAACGTCGAATTACCGCGAATGGTGGTAACCACCGATATAGTTTGTGTCCTACTCAATGGGTACAGTTCACAGCATCTTGTGCGTCTAAAATAAGAACCATTAGAGCTATGCAACTCAAACTTTGGAACACGGCTTTTTTAAGGATGACCTTTCATGTAGAATAGAAAACTTCGGAACATCTACCTTTAAGACATTATTATTTAAAAGGAAAACATTTGCAACAATATTTCAGTGATTAAGGTTTTTTGCATCGATACATGTATATTTAGTTAATTTGAGTCAAATAGCTTGACAACAATTCTTAAGTCATGATGAAATGATAGCCCTGTGTAGTGTGCCCAAGTCATGTGGGTGCTATGAGAAAGTACAGAGAATCTGGTTGGTTTCCATTTAGAATATAAAAGTAAAGGTGTCAAAATGAAACTAAATTTCCCTCCCAAATATCTTATTTTGAAGATGAATGAAGAGATCATGTGTCAATATGTGTGAGAGATTAAAGACTTGTGACAATATTGGGATTAGTTTTACTTCAGTGAATCCATTGACAAACAATTGAGAAGGGTGTTTTTGAAAGGAAGTCAAAATTGTCAGACTACCCACCATAGGGATTACATTGGCTATAATGAGGTTGATGAATTATTCATGAGCTATTTCCAATGGGACATTTGTATGGGGATTTCAAGAGGGCACATGTTTTCTTTAATTCCGTGGAATTTAATTAGCAGATGTTATAGGAAACATGAATTTATCAATGAGAAGAGATTCAACAACACATTTGTTCAACTCGTAGTGAAATTTTACACTCCAAATTGAATATATGGGATGATTTTGACACCATAACCAAGTGTCCTAATACTTTTGGTTGCTAGTGTAGAATATAATAGATTAACACTGTCCATGCGCGCGGTTATGCACACGCAAAATACGATTCACAAAATGTTTCACAAACGTATTTAATTTATTGGCTTTCATCATCATATATTTCGAATCACCATGAGAAATTAATTAACATAAGTACAGCAGCGTGGCGGCGCCGGGCACCTCCCTCCTCCATGCAGCGCTAAGAGCCTGCGCGTACGCGGAATTACATACTACGGTGCGCCCTTATTTCTTTTTAATTCACGAATTGGGCAGAGCTCCAAACTGAGAATTAGCCCAAAACCTAATTGGGGGTGATTTTGGGGGAATTTCTTGTAAATAATTAATTTTCAGAGTGTTTATAACATTAATGGGAAAGTTTCAGATTAAAAATTCAAAACCAAAAAAAATAAAAAAATAAAAAAATAAAAATAAAAGTACATTGTTAGTACATTGTAAGTACATCTTTAAAGGATGATATCTCAGTTTGGAGTTTTCATAAAGACTAACTTGAAAATTATATAACTCCGCTTAAAAAAAGAGTACCATTGTTAAGCGGAAGATCTCTACTACAATAATCAATTACAAACTCAATTTTGCCTAAATGTGTCTGATTTTCACATAATATTATACGGACAGCTACTGCAAATTTGTCTTCATATTCATTACTTGATATCATGCCCAAATTTGCCAATACGTCCACTGCCTGCTCTTGTGCCAATCTCTGATTACCCAAATTACATGTCATTATTCTACCAAATGCGTTCCTAAAAAAATATCATATTTTTTTATTTGTACTAGCATTGGCGGAGCCAGGGGGGGCCTGGGGGCACGTGCCCCCCGGGTCCCTGGCACCAAAAAAAAAAAGGAGAAGAAAAAGAAAGAAAAAGGAGAAGAAAAAGAAAGAAAAAGGAGAAGAAAAAGAAAGAAAAAGGAGAAAAAGGAAGAAAGAAAAGAGAAATAGTAGAGGGTATAGAGTTCTTTATTTGTTACATAGTAAGTTTCCATGCCCCAACCCCTTTTTTTGTACGTTCCCGTCACAGATCCCGGCATATCAAGGCAATAATGGCGTCGCCAGAGGGTTAAGAAGGGGCCGACCGCTCCTTCTCCCCTGTCACCCAATTTTGCCATTGTCGCCTCAATTTTGATAAGAGAAATCATAGTTAAATTATGACGTTCAAATACAAAGATAGCATTTTTCGTTGTATGTGCCCCTTCCCCAAAAAATAAATTCATTGCAAATTAAGAAGATAGTTTGAAGCCAAAATGTACCTCAATCCTAGCAAGACCGGGTAAAATAGCAAAATATTTAACAATAAAAGCAGTGTCATAAGGCCAAAATATATCTTAAATGTGGCAAATAAGTATAGAAGCCAGGGGTTTTCGTAAAAAAATAAGAATAAAATGTGACATTTTAATAGAAGCAACAATGTATCTCAATCTTGGCAAAATTAGTGTAAAGAAGTCAATTTAGCGTGGTTGGTATCTCAATCTCGGCATAATTTATGTAAAATAGCCCCAAAAAATTCGCGCGTTACGCGCGCACGTGACATGAACATCAACTTTAATTTTGGAATCTAATTTTAAGACAAAATGTATCTCGATCATGACAAAATTAGTTAGTGTTGAGAAGCCAATATTTCGCGCGTTTTGCTCATGTGCCTCGAAATGTTTGCTTTAGTTTTTAAGCTTGTACCAGCGAAAATTGGCAAAACATGTAGAATAGCAAATAAAATTGCGCGCTACGCACGCACATGCCCCAAACGATAAGACTTGGGACCAGTCCTTGTGTGACTTCATTTCTTGTTGTCCGTTTCGGGAGAGCCCGAGGGCCGAGCGGGTGGGTGAATGTTTTAGAACCTCAAAATATTTACATTTCTTTTTAGAAGCTTGTTATCAGCAAAAAAAAGTCCCTCAATTATGACAAAATTAGTGTAAAATATGCAATTTTGCGCGCTAAGCTCGCATGAACCTTCAAACATTACATTTAGCTTCATAACAAATTAGTATCAAATGTTGTGCGCTACGCGCTAATGTGACTTCAAACTTCAATGTGACTTCAATCATAGCAAACTGTAAAATAGCACATTTTTTCGCACGCGCGCCTGTTAAGGTATCAGATCACTTTTTTCTTTACTTCGTCAATTTATAGGTATCTGATTAATAATAATTTCAAAAATATATGATTTTGATTTGCAGCTTTAGTTTTCTTTTAAATTAAGATTTTGATATTCATAAAACGTACAAAAAAGAAGATAGAATGTTTTTATTGCCAGTTATATGTAGCAAATATATAGAATATATTAGTATAATTATGCTCAACTTCTTTCGTGCATTGATAAATAAAAAAATGTTATTAGAAATGAAGAGGTGGCTTTTCAATAAAATGTTGGTCAAAAGTATACACCAGATCGCACCAAATGAGTTCGAAAATTGAAAGAAAATCCAATTCTGAGGGGGAACATCCCCCCTCAGTCTCCCCCCTGTTCGAGCTTTTGGACCATTCTATACTTAAATCAAGAATATATCAGTATAATGCTCAACTTCTTTCGTGCTTTGATAAAAAACAAAATATTTATTGGTAATGAAGAGGTGGCTTTTCGATAAAATGTTGGTCAAAAGTATACACCAGATCGCACCAAATGAGTTCCAAAATTGAAATTTTTTTCTACTTCTCAGGGGGGCACATCCCCCCTCAGACACCTCCCTGTCCGAGCATAGCTCGGAGGGCAGTGCTGCGCACCGCTTTGATGGTACCTTATCAAATTCAGTTTTTGGGGCCTCCCATTAACTTTTCTGGATCAGAGCCTGAGTGCCCCCCGGATAAAATAATCCTGGCTACGCCTATGACTAGCACTTCCCTTTTAAAGGGTTTTTTATTCTCTCAGACTTCTCTCATATCAGTTCGATTAAAATAACAAGTTTCAATTTCTTTGTTACACGAACACCTGTTTCAATATGTGTTTGAACTATGCCCATTCAAAAACATAACCGCAAAGACAATAGAATCTCTTTTCCTATTTTAAGTGCTGTGAATACCAACACGCCTTTGATTGACTTATTCAAAAGGCGCGCGTTAAACTTTTACATCCATAGGGGTCCCTTAGATATTAAAGTTGGAACAGATTTTATTTCACAGAATTTGGTCAAATGCACATATCTCTCGTTTTGAATAACCAATTTGAATGAAATAAAATTTAGGTTATAGCTAGTAATGTCACCTTGCTAGGCAAGTCATTAAATATATTCATTTTTGCATTTTAACTGGTTTAAAAAATCTGTGAAATCGGGACCTGACTATTTTGACTCACCCTGTATAGACAAATGCTACCAAATCAACCCTTAACAAGTTGTGGGTCACCTTAACACATTATCTGAGGTAAAGTTGAGCCCTCATTCAGTTTTTTCCTCAAAAGCAACCATTAATCAGATTATTGACAACAAACTCATTTACATACTGTAAAAGCTGAAATTTGCGTGGTGGTTTTATTTTCGCGCTTTTCGTGCAAAATATTTTTCCGCGAAGATTTATATAATACACAAAAAGTGCATCCAGAAGGTTGCCCGCGGAAAAAAACAATTACGCAAAATGTCTATGATATATAAATGCGCGAAAATATCTTTACGCTAAATATTGGTTTTACAGTATTACTTTCTCATTATATGCATGTACATTGAGGTCTTTTTGCAACAAAGTAACCTGTCCGTCTTTCTATTAACCCTAACCGCCCCTGCCCCCCCCCCCCCCCTCCCCATGCTAAAGAATACTACTTTTAAGCCTATCTCCAAGCGCATGTGCGGACGGTTATCGATGACGTAATCAACCGAGCCTATATAGTGAGCGCGGTATACTGCGCAAACAAGTAGGTGCGGGTCGTGGCTTAGTGTAAGGATGACGGGCCAACATGTGGAGGAACCCCGGATCGATTCCCGACCAGTCCCCAGCAATTTAGTTGGTTTTTCTCTTCCAAAATTGTGATCCTGGCTTAAAAAATGGTTAGGGGGTAAGGGTTATTAGGGTTTTTAACCGCAAACCGGCCTCATATTGGCAAACATTTCACAAAATGCTGCGAAATATGGGTAGACTCGACTTTCTAGACTGCATTTTTTACATTTTATATTACTTACTTACTTGACTTAGGTCGGATGGTTTTATAATGCTCAATAAATAATAGGTAATAACTCAATAAATAATGGGTACATTAATTGTATTTAATAATACAATAACAATACAATATGAATTCATCTCTGTTACTTGTCCATATGAATTGATCCGATCAAGGATGGATCATAGTGGCCTTACACTGGAGGCTTACTTATTTCTTTTTAATCAAAAACAAATTTAATAGAAATGTCAGAGTAATAACCCGACATCTCATCTTTCTTTGAGCCTAAATAATATGAAAATATTTTGTTTGGTGAACTACAAAAATGTTTTAAAAATTTTAAAAAGTGAAACCGATAAACCCAGGTATGACTTAATAATAAGCTTTGACAGAGAACAGATGTGACGAATAACTAATTAATTTCAACTTCACGGCAGTTTATCCGAGTCTTTATATCATTTGAGTAAATAAATGTATTTAAATTATTGAAGAAAAGTGGCAAATAATAAGAAGAAGAAAAGTTCATACAGAACATGCTACTTTGTAATAAATTGAACCTGGGAAAATCAACCATGCAACTCTTTTTTCTTTTTTATTTCACACCTTTTTTAAAATTATTATTTCACACTTAACCTACATCCCACAATAACAGAAATATTCAATCTCTCTTTTATGACTGCCAGCTTTGGGCACAAACAGTGTGGTCAATGAATAGGAGTACCTTCATATAAGGTAGATTAGTGGAAGGGTGGTCAATGGACAGGAGTACCTTTAGATTATGTAGACTAGTAGACTGGGTGGTCAATATACAGGAGTACCTTCAGATAAGGTAGATCAGTGGACAGGATGGTCAATGGACAGGAGTACCTTCATATAAGGTAGATCAGTGGACAGGGTGGTCAATGGACAGAAGTACCTTCAGATCAGGTAGATCAGTGGACAGGGTGGTCAATGGACAGGAGTACCTTCAGATAAGGTAGATCAGTGGACAGAATGGTCAATGGACAGGAGTACCTTCAGATAAGGTAGATCAGTGGACAGGGTGGTCAATGGACAGGAGTACCTTCAGATAAGGTAGATCAGTGGACAGAATGGTCAATGGACAGGAGTACCTTCAGATAAGGTAGATCAGTGGACAGGGTGGTCAATGGACAGAAGTACCTTCAGATAAGGTAGATCAGTGGACAGGGTGGTCAATGGACAGGAGTACCTTCAGATAAGGTAGATCAGTGGACAGAATGGTCAATGGACAGGAGTACCTTCAGAAAAGGTAGATCAGTGGACAGGGTGGTCAATGGGCAGGAGTACCTTCAGATAAGGCAGATCAGTGTACAGGGTGGTCAATGGGCAGGAGTATCTTCAGCAGGGTTGTAGCTACGCCAGGCGGCGCCGGGCGGGTCCGCCTGCATATTGGGCTGGCCGCCTGGCACTCTTAAAATAAATAAAAAAGTTGTTTACTATTTGTGGATAAAATCATTAAACTGCCTCATAAAACAAGAAATGGTGTGGCAGGAACCCTCAAAGTGCATTAAAAAAAGTCTAAAAACATCCCGGCCCCTGAGCCGCGAGAGTTATGTAACCAAATAGCGAAATATTGAGCCCGTCCGGTCGCTTCGCTCCCTCCGTTCGCCATTTTTGCCACCTGGCACAAAAGTTGGCCTAGCTACAACCCTGACCTTCAGATAAGGTAGATCAGTGGACAGGGTGGTCAATGGACAGGAGTACCTTCATATAAGGTAGATCAGTGGACAGGATGGTCAATGGACAGGAGTACCTTCAGATAAGGTAGATCAGTGGACAGGGTGGTCAATGGGCAGGAGTACCTTCAGATAAGGTAGATCAGTGGACAGGGTGGTCAATGGACAGGAGTACCTTCAGAATAAGGTAGATCAGTGGACAGGGTGGTCAATGGACAGGAGTACCTTCATATAAGGTAGATCAGTGGACAGGGTGGTCAATGGGCAGGAGTACCTTCATATAAGGTAGATCAGTGGACAGGGTGGTCAATGGACAGAAGTACCTTCAGATAAGGTAGATCAGTGGACAGGGTGGTCAATGGACAGGAGTACCTTCATATAAGGTAGATCAGTGGACAGGGTGGTCAATGGGCAGGAGTACCTTCATATATGGTAGATCAGTGGACAGGGTGGTCAATGGACAGAAGTACCTTCAGATAAGGTAGATCAGTGGACAGGGTGGTCAATGGACAGGAGTACCTTCAGAATAAGGTACATCAGTGGACAGGGTGGTCAATGGACAGTACCTTCAGAAAAGGTAGATCAGTGGACAGGGTGGTCAATGGACAGGAGTACCTTCAGATAAGGTAGATCAGTGGACAGGGTGGTCAATGGACAGGAGTACCTTCATATAAGGTAGATCAGTGGACAGGGTGGTCAATGGACAGAAGTACCTTCAGATCAGGTAGATCAGTGGACAGGGTGGTCAATGGACAGGAGTACCTTCAGAATAAGGTAGATCAGTGGACAGGTTGGTCAATGGACAGGAGTACCTTCAGATAAGGTAGATCAGTGGACAGGGTGGTCAATGGACAGGAGTACCTTCATATAAGGTAGATCAGTGGACAGGGTGGTCAATGGACAGGAGTACCTTCATAGAAGGTAGATCAGTGGACAGGGGGTTAATGGACAGGAGTACCTTCAGATAAGGTAGATCAGTGGACAGGGTGGTCAATGGACAGGAGTACCTTCAGAATAAGGTAGATCAGTGGACAGGATGGTCAATGGACATGAGTACCTTCAGAATAAGGTAGATCAGTGGACAGGTTGGTCAATGGACAGGAGTACCTTCATAGAAGGTAGATCAGTGGACAGGGGGTTAATGGACAGGAGTACCTTCAGATAAGGTAGATCAGTGGACAGGGTGGTCAATGGACAGGAGTACCTTCAGAATAAGGTAGATCAGTGGACAGGGTGGTCAATGGACAGGAGTACCTTCATATAAGGTAGATCAGTGGACAGGGTGGTCAATGGACAGGAGTACCTTCAAATAAGGTAGATCAGTGGACAGGGTGGTCAATGGACAGGAGTACCTTCAGAATAAGGTAGATCAGTGGACAGGGTGGTCAATGGGCAGGAGTACCTTCATATAAGGTAGATCAATGGACAGGATGGTCAATGGACATGAGTACCTTCAGAATAAGGTAGATCAGTGGACAGGATGGTGAATGGACAGGAGTACCTTCAGATAAGGTAGATCAGTGGACAGGGTGGTCAATGGACAGGAGACCTTCAGATGGACAATTTGTTTAAATTGATCGTAACTTGTCAATTATTTTTGCGCGCACCAATTTCTGCTAAACTTTGTGCACCAAATGGCGTAATCCGTGGGTTTGATTTGTCAAAAAGCTTTAGTTCGCAAAACTTGGGATTTCCTATTATTTATTTACTTTAAAAAAATCAATCAGGCATTTTACAGTGTTTTTTTATGATCTGAACGACTAAGTAGAATTGAGGAATCTTCACTTTGATACTTGCGTTTGAAAAAAGGTACCTGCCAGTCGGACGGGTACTTTTGCAATTTTACCCGCCCAGCCCTGAGTTAGTCCTACCTTAGGACTCTCTATCTATAAGCTTAGAAAAATTGCTCCCAATCCGAGAACCGATCAACCTGAGAACCAAACCCTTTTGACTCAGCTAGGAGGATGAATGACTCAGTATTTCTATATTCTATCTTTAGTATAGTATTTCCCTGGATAGTGGCCTTGCGAGGAGGGCTACCCTGAGCGGAGTGGAGGACAAGGAAGCACTTGAAGTTGCCTTGAGGGTTATAAAATAAATATACCAAAATTGGTGGATCAGATTCAAAAGCCATCCTGTGGACTTGCCAATGAACATCATTAGCAACAATTACAATTGCACCATATGGCAGAAATTCCCAATTTGTACGTGCCCTAATTAATTACTGTGCTTGCCTCTTCTATTTCATCCTCCATGTGGCTTGCAATCTCACTAGACTGTTTTTCAGGCAGTGCACTGGCACAGCGCTGACCCGTTTGTTCTAGTACTGTAAAAGTGGTAATTTTCGTGCGATTAAAAGTTCGCGCTTTGCCAATTTTCAGCCATTTCGCTTGTTTTTAAATTCACGATTTGAAAGTTCATTACATAGACTTATTCACAAAATAAATATGTCCGCATGTTTTTATTTCAGCAGGAGCTGATTGGAGTACGAAAAGCGTGAACATTAATGTAGCGCGAAAATGTCCACGTTTACTGTATATTATTGTCTTGTAACAGAGATAGCAGCACAGCAGACACAGACATAATAGTACAACAGCGCAACCTCTTACACAAACACCCTTAACCCACTCGCAGGCCCCGCTGCATGTACTTTGTGTTATATAATTTGACCTGGGATTGAACCTTGCATTCTTCACCTGAGGTTCTCCATCCATCTCCCATCATTTGTAACTGATACATGCAATGGCAGCTTGTCTTTTGGGCAGCCCGATTTGTGTGGACACTTAGCAGTTTATTCTATATCACTCAGCAATTGAAAAATTCCAGTCAAAATTATGTTTGAACATTGGTAGGGGTGTCCCAAAAATCTTATTTATAGTCATCATTTTTTATGAACCCCCCTAAACGAAAGCGATTAATTTCATGACCCCTTACGCAGACGTTGATTATTTTTATGACGACCCCCCCCCTCCCAACAGTTGATAGTTGATGAGGAAACAAAAAAGATTAGGGTGGCCAAAAAAAATTAGGGTGTCAAAGTCAAAATTTGTTTTACATTACAATGTTGAAACATGAGTAACAAATATGCGCGAAGCGTGCACAAATTGTCAGTATTTTAACTAAAAATAGGGTGGCCAAGCCCAAATTTGTTTTACAATGTTGTGAACAAATGCGCGCAAAGCGCCACAATTTTTCAGTATTTTAACTAAAATTAGGGTGGCCCAGCCCAAATTTTGTTTTACAATATATGTTGAACCATGTAGAACAAATGCGTGCGCAAAATGTCAGTATTTTAGCTAAAATTAGCGTGGGCAAGCCCAAATTTTGTTTTACAATATTGAAACATCTAAAATAAGTTTAAGTGTTTTAACTAACATTTTGCTTTGACCTCCCCCTATTACAATGGTATTAACTTCATGACCCCCCCCCCCCCCCCCTATTTTTTGTGTACAAAAAATATCACCCACTCCCCTAGGATATTTGGGACCCCGCACTCCTCCCCCCTCCCCTACTGAAAAAAATGACAGCCCCCTTAGGCAGCAAAACAATCCAATTTCCAACATTTTCCAATCCTGAGCAAAGTGAATGGTATTTCACCCTTTGTATGGGGTGAGTGCAATGAATAAACAAAGGCATATTATAATAATATCGTGCCCAAGTATGGACCCTTCACAAAAATGTTTTATTCAACTCAAAAATACATACCCTTAACAATATTTCTCATTCTTAACTGCATCGATGTACCGAAATTATTATTTCCAAGTTTTATGCTAAAAAAAGCACCCATTTCCTTATTTTTTGCTGTTTAGACAAGTGTTTGATAGGGCCCATTGAAAGACTGTGATAGTAAGGTATTCTATATGATAGCTCTACATAATACCTTTAGCCCATCACTGACCTTTACCAATCAATTTGTTCCATGATACGAAGCTGATAAATGTATAGGTTATATTTAGGTCACCGGCACAAAGTGATAATCTACTAGGCCTATGAACCAGCAATATCAGACACATGTGTACCAGCATCATACAATGTACTGTTAGTACATAATGTAGTAGTAGTATTCACAGCATTGTATTATTATCTATGAGCGTGTTTCTATTGAAATAAATGTTACCATTAAATATTTCAATCACCCCCGTTCCTACTTGCGAAAACTTACCCGTAAAAAGTTTACCTGCACGTCCATGCTGTGCATCAGTGGCGTAGCCAGGGTCACTTGTCAGGGGGGGCAAAGGGTTTTTTCCCCCGGTGAACACCAGTTCGACCCGGTGGCGTAGCTAGGTTTTTCATGTAACTTTTTACTTTTTGATTTGCCGTCGAGTAAAAGGCGTTGTGTTCCCATACCGACGTGAAAAACAATTTTCCAACTAATTTGCCTGTCTTCCTTTCTCCTTTTTGTCTCCTGTTTCTTTTTCTGCTGACTTCCCGATTTTCCCAGTCAATTTTGTTTTCAGGGGGCACTCTGCCCCCCCCTTGCCTCCACCAGGCTACGCTACTGCTGTGCATACCCAAACGCTGGGGCATACACCCATGCATATATGTACATTGTTGGAAGGTGACATTATTGATAAAAAGCCCCAATTTTAAAGTGTATTTTATCAAATAATTTTGAAGGAATCAAGCGTGCCACACCAATCAACCGTGTAAATATATAAACAAAACAAAATATACTTGAATTTGAGTTGAATTCAAGTTCAGGAAGTAGGTCTCACATAACATCACGTTTGAATACGGCGATGACATGTGGAGAGAGGTCAGACCAGTTTTCTTTACATAAAACATGTTAAAAGTATGTGCATACTTCCGGCTCATGAGAATTTAGTGATAAGATTTATCGGGTTGCATTTTCTACTGGGCAAGTTAGCGGTAATTACAGATTACCGAACCTGCTTTTTGCTAATAGAAAACTTAGCGCTAATTAGCAGTATTTGACTGTTTGTAATGGGCAAATAGGCCGGTTCGTACCATTAATAACCATTAAGTTGCCCAATAGAAACATGCTCTTTGCTGTTCAGTATCCATGAAGATGAAACAAAATTTCTACTGTACATATGATACTACTCCGTATAGATGCTAAACAGCAAGGGAGGTGGACAAAATGGAAGAAACCCAATGGTGGCGGAACCATTGAAAATTAGGGGCAATCTAGAGTTGACGAAGACATATTTAATAATCTATGGGCGTTTGGCATATTTTAGGGGGAGTAGTGAAATTTAATAGGAGGAACATAGGTAGTTCCTTGGTGTATGACATTCATAAGTTAGACTCTTTAAAAAGACCTCATTACGGAATAAAGCTGTATAATCCTTTAATCCATCAATAGAGGATTTTGTGCAAGGTTAATTCTGTGGTGTCTTCTTACACCAAGGATAAACCAGAACATGGCCCCTCAACCCCCCCCCCCCCCCCCCCCCCCCCCCCCCACCACCCCCCTTCACCCGATTCTGCCGCCTATGAAGATACATTGCACCCCAGAGGCAACATACTCAAACTGATTTTGGGTACAAAATTTAAAATCAATGAAGTATCATGTACAGGGTTAACAAAAATCGGCAAAATAATCAAAATTGAGTGCAAAATCATTAGCCGCAATGATTCATTTTGATTTTCCAACAAACATACAAATCGTTACTCAAAAATGGACCCATTTGCCATACATGATCATGTCAGTTTACATCTCTTGATTAAGTTGTAGTTGAGAAGACGTATAGAATACCAAATGCATTGTCATGCTGCCATGGTTAAGATGCAATGGGCAGCACGCTAAGTCTGGCGCTCGCCGGGCGCAGACACAGTGTATTGTGTTCTAATCAGCCAATTTGTTATTGTTCTAAGCGTGATGGTGCTGAACAAGCTTATCGTGGATTATTTAATGTCATTTCATGCATGACTTTTATGCCAGCAAATCAATGTGATGACATGATTTGCGAGTACCTGAGAGTCCCTGCATCTACAGATGAGTTGTGTGGACGCCTATTGATGCAGGGAACCAGCATAGGGGAGCCATTTTACTGCCCCTTTTTGGATGATTCGGTTGAATTTAGTTTGTAGAATATTTGTGTGAATCAGTCACAGATTCTTGGCAAAAAAGCTATCCCTGTACACCACTGGAGCAATGACAAATCTTTGAAAATTAATTATTATAAAAATCCTATGGAGTATTGACCCTTAAACAAACTACATTTCCCTAAAGATGCCCCATCCCTGTCCCCAGTCCTTCCCCCCCCCCCCCCCCCCCCCCCCTCCCACAAAATATCATTAACCCTAACCCCCTAAAACTGGGTTTTCAACCTATATCGCAATTTTGGAAGAGAAATCCACAAATAAATCGCCACTCCCCGACTGGGGATCGAACTGGGGACCCTCCAGACCAAAAAACTTGGCCCCCACAGGCAAGCCATGGCTCTCAGCTACTTGACTGCGCTCACTATATAGGCTCAGTTAATTACGCCATTGGGGTAAACAGAGGATCTAAATTTAGATCTACATCAAACTTACCGACTTATCCTCGCTCTCTGAACTTGTAACAGTCCCCACATTGTCCCCCTCATATCCCGATTCCGTCCTCACACACCCCGGTGGCGGCCCTCCGATTCCCCTGTCCCCATTGTGATGCACGTCCACTCCTTCGTCTCCTGCTGACGACACGCTGGGCACAGCATGGGCTGAGACGGCAGTCTCCTGCCCTATGGCGCCCTCTACCGGTAGATGAGCGCCCTCTAAAGGCAGATGTGATGGTTGTGGTGGCGGTTGTTGTTGGTGGTGTGGATGCTGCTGCTGCTGCTGCTGTTGCAGGCCTAGGTTACTCATAGTACACGATGAGATCCCTCTAAATACTGAATTGAATTGTCTACTTATTCAGTTTCGATTGATCAGTGACAAATTTGGTTTTCCTAAAATAAAATAAAATTAACATAAATAATTTCAAAGTAGATGGTGATTTCGGATAACTTTTAATTGCAAATTCACTATGTAAAACACACAGAATAGAAAAACGAATCACTTCTATATCATAGTAGAATCGCAGACTTTGGCCGGTGTGCAATTTCAGTATAGGTTATATCTTCGTATTGAGTTGGAGGTACATAAGTGATTTGAAATCTTAATCTGATCGCTGACACATATGATTCTATGTTTCCCTGTGTCTGAATCACATCATATAAGTAGTTCATATCCAGAAGTGACAAAATATTTGTGAGCCGTTTTCTAAATTGATTTTCTTCTAATTTAATCCAAATCTATACAAGAAGGATTATTAACACTCTAAGAAGAAATGATGATCAATATGTGTCACTTGTTTAAAGATGGCACGATTTAATAGCTCGCTATTTGCTTGGGTAGTTAAATAAAATGCATGTTTGCATGATATTTGGGGATGTGTTACTTCAACTCTCTTTAGGCAATCATATCGCAACGGAAACAATAGCATGTAAATGATATTGTCGTGATTGGTCCCATGTAGTCCCTCTAACGTTAAATGGATTAGGTCCAAATCAATAACCGATCGGCCAATTTTCGTGAATCTACGTTAAACCCCAACAGCCCCGAAACCCCATGAGATCCCATTACTCACCAAAGGATAGGCATATTGTTTACATTGAGTCCTTTCCAAGAGTAACATATGCTGAAATACATGTATTTGTTTTTCAATATTACACAGGTCACTTAAAAAGGTGAGTACTGACTACTTTTGTATACATGTAAATACATTGAGTTTGTCATTTCATATGAGGGGCATCAGGGGGGGGGGAAGCCTTCTGACAGAGGGGGGGGGGGGGTGTCCCCCCCCCCCCCCACCCCCTGTACTGAGATAGACTAAACAGTATGGTTGGTGTGAAAAATATGTACTCACAAGGCTTAAAGGGGCACTAAGAGATGTGTTGGAGGCTGCGCCCCCAATTATGATAAAAACTGGGATTAGTATATTATTTTTATAATTGTATTACATGTATGAACTTGAACCTATAAGGATTAAGAAAAATCAACCCTCTTTGTACAAGAAAACGTTGATTCAAAAATGCTCGTACAGCCGCAACGAGCATTTTACGTCCGACAGTATCCCCCTGCAGTACGTGTGATACATAACGTGAACCATATTTGCATAGAGGGCGTTTTTCAATAAATAGCGATGATATTGTTTTAATCAAGTTTGGCTGTGTTTTTGTTAGAAGAAACAACAATAATGGCAATTTTTAATGTTCATCTTGAATTCTGAAGTCAATTTTTAAATATTTAAAATTTTCAACACCACTTAATGTCCCTTTAAGTTTGAACATCTTGAAGGCAAAACTAGGTGACAATCCCACAATTGACACCAATTTGATCTCCTCCCCTCCCCTTCCCTCATTCCTCCCCTCGCATAAAGGAATGAAACTTCCCCTTCTTCCCCTTTGTCTATTTGTCCATAGCCAGGACATGTAACCCTCCCAGTTGCCCTCACCCTGACATATAAAGGTATGCCAGGGTTGTAGCTAGAAGGATTTGAGTACTGCATGCACTATTTTCCTAATACTGGACACGGTCTACACTTTTGATTAGTTTGAATGGTGGTTTCAATCAGTCAAATTAAACTTTAACAGGTACCAATGACCCCTCTGTACACCCTCTATCTGGAATCGCTTAAATCAGGTACTTACAGGTATTGACACTCTTTCTACTCTTTCCTCCTTCATTCCCTGGTACAGATAGGTAGGGTACTGATCTGATTCCCTCCCAATCTCCCCTTTCAAAACAGTAATCTTTTTCAACTTCCTCCCTCCTACTTGCACAGATTGAAGACATTTCAGTCTTTGGTCTTCAATTGATTTGCTCAGTGATTATAAACATGATCTAAGGGGCAAAATTGAAAAAGTGAGCAGTTCCACATCTGACACCATGAAAAGATTGCCTCCATACAAATCCTTGGGACCAAATTGCCCTTGGCTCTGGTTTTGAACATTTGTATCTGACATGTATTTCCACCTCTTATGTGCCTCTCCTTCAGTGGCGAAGCTAGGATTTTTTTCAGGGGGGGGGGGGCAAGATTTCCAAAATGTTTGTGAAAGGGTGCCCCAACTTTTTTTGCAGTCAGCTCAGAAAACTTGAGAGGGGGGTTAGGGCATGTTTTACACAAAACGCGCTCAAAAATTGGTCCTTGTAAGTTGTCATAAATGCCTATACACACTACATCTGGAGAATGGGGCGGGGCACTAATAGGGCTTGGGTAAGGACACAAATGACTTTTTTCTGTCAGGAGGAATCCCCCCCCCCCAAGTAGCTACGCCACTGCTCTCCTTATCCCTCCACAGTCTAAGAGAGGTAATATAACCCCTAAAAATGATCTCTCCTCTGCTTGGGATATTATCACCCAGGTTATCACCGTTTCGGGATAATCCTTCACATCACAACTCCCTCCCCCATGTCACTTTTCCGTGGCATAGGAAACAGGGTTGCACAAAGTTGTTTCTTCCCAATGAGCAAGGTTTTAAGCTTAACATATCCCCGCCTACACTTACAGGTTTGATAAAAATCAGATTACAATGTTAGCTATAGTGTTGTTTAAATTTATGGTGTTTCCACAGTAATGAGACCCCCCTAGGGTCAATTTATGTATGTGGCCATAAAACTTGTTTTAAATTGATTTTCTAACAAAGAGATAGTGAGCAAAATTTCAGAATCCTACCTTAATGTTTCATTTTTTTTCTTCACAAACCCTATGGGAAATTGTGTGTCAATGTTACAACCGTTAATGTTACAACCGTTATGTGCGTCAAGAATATTCGCACATAACGGTTGTAACATTAACGGTTGTAACATTGACACACAATTTCCCATAGGGTTTGTGTACAAAAACAATTAAACATTAAGGTAGGATTCTGAAATTTTGCTCGCTATCTCTTTGCTACTAAACAATAGTGCTGGCCAAATATGAACTAGAAAATAAATTCAAAACAAGTTTTAGGGCCACATACATAAATTGACCCTAGGGGGGTCTCATTACTGTGGAAAACCAGTAGCCTACCATAGTAATAATTTTACATTTGGATTTATTTTAGGGCATGAAAAAAAATGATGTGCGCGAAGTGCGGATATTTTGTTTTTGGCATTTTATGCAAAAATTGTCAAATGCTTTCTAATTTAACCTAATTTAGTAAAAATGTGCACGAAGCGTGAAAAAAAAAGTATTTTTATTATAAAATTGTTGATTTTCTCTAATTTTAACTTAAATTGGGGGTTTTTTGGGGGGGGGAAAGGGGGGGAAGAGTGGCACAAAACTATTTATGGGGAAATGCCCCCTTGCCCCCCTGTAACGCCGCAATAAAACAATAAACACGTTAGTACATGTACACCTGTGCAACCACAGCTCATAACCCAAAATTGCAATTTTTTCCTCTTCATCTTTTTTCACCCTTTTCCCCAATACATTTTCTTTTTCCACTTAACATTATTTCCCTAATTCTGCTCATTATTTCCTGATTACCGCTCCCTGCTCCCGCACTTTGTGTAACCCTGTAGGGGAAATCCATCCCTTTTCCCATCCCTGACAAAGGCCTGCACAATCCATCCCCAATCCCCCCCCCCCCCCCCCCCCCTCTCCCCGTCATACCTTCCCTTGGAGCGGTATGCTCCCTGCTCCCACACTTTGTGTAACCCTGTAGGGGAAATCCATCCCTATTCCCTTCCCTGACAAAGGCCTGCACCATCCATCCCCAATCCTCCCTCCCCCGTCATACCTCCCCTTGACCCTTGCACCTCGTTTTACCACTTTTGAACCATTTGTATATTTGTATCCCAACATAGATTGCTGAACTCCCCATCCCTCCTCGACAAATCAATGTACCAAACACCCTTCCCTTTCCTCAATCCCTTCCACAGACAAATGTGTCCCTCTATCTTTGCCTCCTCTTGGAATACTAGAACTAATCCTCCACCTCCCCCCACCCCCTGACATACAAATATTGCAACACCATTGCAACCACCACTCTTGCCTTCCCTCCCACTCATAAAGGTAATTTGATGTGACCCCTTCCCTCTCCTGACAGGGAGATGAGTATTACAATTCCCCAGTAGTGTAACTAGGGTCTTCAATTTTGTATGGGGGGGGGCATGATATTGAGGTGGGGGCAGGCCTGTGATCAGGGGGGGGGGGGCAGTATAACCAGCTTTTTTGTATATATATATATATACAAAGAGTTTGTTCATGGGGGCATCATGAGGGGCATCATGAGGGGCAAGCCTTCTGGCGGTGGGGGGTGGGGGGCAATGCCCAACCCCTCTCTAGTTACGCCCCTGTAATTCCCATTAGTTAAATTGTCTTCAGTCTTCGACTGTATATCTGTTCATAAAGAACTTCATAATCAGCTGTGTGTAATAAATTAACAATACTTGGATATTTGGTAATTTGAATAGTGCAAATATGCTCAGGAAGCTCCAGTAAACCACCCTCCCTTCACCCTGTCTGGCATTCACAGCTACCCTCCTCTCTGCCATCAGGTATAGTTCCACCTCACCCTATATTGTGACACACAGAACCTTCTGTCTATGTTTCAATTTTTAATACCCGGCCCCTTTCCCCTGTTTCATTCATGAATGTTATAGCGTAAAATCATTCAATCCCACATCTGACACCAAGTGATTTCCAACAGCACATGTTTTAATGCAAGGTAACATTATGCTTGGTCTTCAGCTACAGGTTAAAAGTGATTTACATTATAGAATTGATAACTTCCTTGTTATGGCATGTGCTTTATTCCACAACTGTAGAGACTTCAAGGACTGGCAATAGGGCTGACAATGAGCCCTCACCCTTCAAAATAATAAACTAAAACAGTTAATGCCCTGCCCTACCCAAGAGTTGTGCATGGCCCTCCACATAAATAACACTTCACATGAACCTTGAACTTTTTCTTAGTTTATGTGTTGAAGATCTTTCAAAAAACACATACTTTTCTGAAATTGCCACAGTTCAGGGTCATGTATTAAAACAATCATGGCAAGGCGAATTGTCATCCATTTAAAATATAATTGTATTAACTAGTAAAGCAGCCATTTCCAGGCATTGTAAATCCCCGTCCCGTTGTAATGGTTTCGAGAAGTTGACATTTGCACCCGGCATTTAATGCACACTGCATGTACACACAGCTACACTGCACTGTGCGCTGCTGCTGTCAAATTATGAGTTGACTTGACAGCTCGCGAGGAAAGTGACTCACAGCTACACACGAACAGCCGGCTCAACCGGTACTTTAAAAAACTTGGGACCAATAATTGGCTTATTTTCCCTTGTCCACGTCCATTCATTTCATGCCTTGCACTTACCTAACTTACAGGACTTTCTGGACGTTGACAAGACACCAACAATATGGTTAAAGAATTGGCTGAAATTAAAGGAAATCTTCGGTGACATTTGGCCCAGTCTTCGATGTTTTATTTTCAGCAGCACCACGGGACGCCCCCTTTTTCCGGAAAATCACATTCGCCGCGTTGATGGTAGTCTCAGTATCAAATATAGTTGATCGCTTATACGCATTTGTTATGATCGCTTAGCATGTAACGGTTGCCTGGTACAACATATTACTATATGCGACTACATCTTGATGACAACATTGGCGTTATTTTGTCTCTAGATGGCGATGTAACAATAACAATGCTGGGTCCAGACGACGGGAGATACGATTTGCCTTATGTTATTTGTTGATAACAAAATATTTCACTTATAATACTAGTACATGTAGTACTGAGTAGTAGTACATGTAGGTACCGTATCCAAAACAACATTATTATTGCAATTGACAATAGAAATCATGGAATTATGATGGTCAAGAGTACACAGATAAAAAAAAATCGCGCGCTGCGCGAGGTGTCCCAAAAATGCAATATTCTTTGATACAAGCTTTTTAGAGCCAAAATGAAATTCAATCATGCCAAAAATAAGTGTTAAGTTGAAAATGTTCACGCGCTACGCGCGCATTACTTCAATCAGAACAATCTTGTCGGTTTACGTTCATTTCTTACCCCCCTCCCCACCCCCCCCCCCACCCCCCCCCACCCCCCCCCCCCCCCCCCCCCCCAATATCAATAACCTATAGTTACGCCACTGCCACCGGAAGCGACCCATCATCAATTGTAACTTACTTCCAGCACATATGTTTTTACCGTTACACCATCTGTAAAAACTGCAAATAGTCTACGAATCTGACGAGCACCAGCACCGGAACCTCTATAGACAAGTTTTGGTTTTTTTGAAGCATTACGACTCAAGACTCATCGGGCTTTACATCAGCACTGATTTTACCCCTATAAGCCCAGTATTCACCTGTTAATTACCCATTCATGCAATAGGCAAAAAAGTTTGGTTGGTTGGTGGGGAAGTTGGTGTTTTGGGAAGTCAGTTTTTGACAGTAAAGAGCCTCTTTGGGGTGTAGGATGTGCTTATGGTTTTTCCTTATATCTCATTGATCTAATATTTCCTCAAGGTTTTCTAGGTTGTTCTCAACAGTTCTTCCTTCAATTTTTAGTGCTGCATTGATAAATTGAATTTCCTGTGGCTCGGAACCCTCGTTGTATACCTTTCCTCAGATCCACCTTCATGACTCGACTCGTCTTCTTTTCACTGTTTTTCATTGACTGCCTGCCCTGATGATATTGTAAATGTTCCTCGAAGGGCTTGAGATTACCTGTATGATACTTCCATCTATGGCTTCACTGCCTCACTTCAAATTGAATCTAGCTTTGCCCTGCCTTATTCGTCATCTTGTCCTCTCTTTTCTATTTCCCTTCTTTTCCCCTTTCTCTTTTCTCTCCTTTTCCCTCTTCTTTTTCCTCTTTTTTTCTCTTCCCTCTTTTTCCTCTTTCCTTCCTCTTTTATCCTCCTTTTTTTCTTTTTTTTTTGACAATGGCATGATTTCCTCAATTTTAGCTGTTATTTCCTGGAGCGGTGCTCCCCGCTCCCGCACTATTTGCATCCCTGTGTAGGCCTAACATGTAGTTATGTTTTGACAAAACACGTAACTATATCAAAACAATTAATAGATACATGTTATGAATGATGATGGTGTGGCATGGCGTACGATCCCATAAGGACACAGCATCTCTCTCACACTGTCCAATAGGTATGGGTCAATAATAAAACATGCACCATTATACCCTCGTACTTCCATGATCTGATGAAAAATAATACTCGTAGCCAGATTGCGATGACTGCTAGAGAGGGTGAGCCTGAGTCTATAGGACAGTGCCGGCCGTTTATAAATCAGAATTTTTCCCCAAAAGGTTGACAAGTTTATCTTAAATCAAAACAATTTGCTGATTCCAAAAAAGGTCACTCTTATTGACCCCACTTATGATATTTTTGCATTTTTGGTCACAAAATGACAATTTGACCAGATTTGGGATTTAAAATATCAGAATCTTGCTAAAGATGTTTTCATGCACTTTTCTAGGATAAAAAGATCCTGTTTCCATAAAAAAATACTCTTATTGGATTACATTGCCTTTTTTTTTACCATTGACCCATTGGCCTAATTGTTGTTGTTTTTTGTTGTCATTTTAGCCGGCCATCGTTTAACAAAAATGTCACTTTTGACCATCGGGATACAAATTAGAGTCTCGCTATAGATCGTCGGCTGAATACGAAAGGGTCGTAAGTGCATTTTGACAGTTTTTCAGGAGAAGCAATTTTGTGTTAATTTTTGTGTATATTTTATTGGTTTCTTGGCGTCTTATTTTTCTTAAAAATGTAACTATACCCCGATTTCAACCTATAACATAGTTTAAAATGTGTATTTACCTGTATTTTCAATATTAAAGGTGTATGTTCTGATCCGTTTGTTTGGCTATGATTTTTTACACATCAAGATATTTTGATATCAGAAGAATCCCCATATTTTTCTCATTATGTCTGTAAATAAGGGGCCAGAAATATTCCATTTAGAAATTATAGGCTAAAATGTTGTAAATTACTGCAAAAGGTGATTAACCACCAGCCAATTTGTGTACTACTCAATGGCATATTTCTTGTAACCTTGCGCTTCTAAAATAGAACCATTGGAGTTATGCAACTGACACTTTGGAATGCTACAATTTTAAGGAGGACCTTTCATGTAAGTAGAAAACATCAAGTTGAAAATCGGGCCAGCAATCAGAACATCTACCTTTAATAGCAAACTCAATTTAACCCCAAATGTCACTTACGACCCTTTTGCATTCAGTCGACGAGATATTGCATGGGCCTACAGGGTGAGTCAAAAAAACTGCAATAGTGGAAAGAAGCAATCTTGTTTTAAAAACTAAGTTAAAGTTTGAATTTTTTTAAACGTTATAAGAATACCATATTTGTTACGAAATTTGTGTGAAAAATGAAGTCAATATCATTTTCCGTTTGCCTTTGGTGAACCTTTTTACCAGTGCACCCATTTCACTCGTTTGTCCACGAGATACCCAAAATATGCATCAGATCGCAAAATGTGTCTCTCATTCAAATTTGGAAACTTAAGTACATTTGTGATGTTATTGGAAGTTGATGCATCCTTTCTTGTTTACATGCGAGGTAGCATAATCAATTTACCTTCCCATGCTAAGAAAGCTTAGGCCTAAGGCCTAAGCCTAATGTTCTAAATTTAAATAAAAAACTGACATTTTCCAAATTTTTGTTGGCGTGATATTCAAATATGAAAATGCAATGCGTGCCATTTCAATTGAAAATTATAGTTTAAAAAACACTTTAAATATTTTAAACAGTCATCGCCGGCCCGGTTAACGATGAAAATAATTTTGAAAATAGCATTGACAAATGGAGTTCGTTAGCCAACTCCAACGGTTTTGGATTGGGAAAAAAATCT
>CM069444.1:24798890-24840820 GCA_035610835.1 Ophiura sarsii
TTTTAAATGAGGTTAACTTATCTTTCAGATATTTTCTAAAATGTGTTGCAATTAATTCACCGCCAATACAAATGACTCGTGGTAGATCCCTAGTGCTAGACTCATTGAACTGCATATAAATCTCATAATATGGCAGTATTCAGGTCACTTACAAAACAAATAATGATTCCCCCTCCAACAAGCCACAGACACGCTGTGGTCCAACGGATACATTCTCGCTCCACAATACAAAGGTTGTGAGTTTGAGTCATGTTGCGGCCAGCGTGTTGTGTCCTTGGGCAAGGCACTTCACCGTGCCTCTTCACCCAGGTGTATAATTGGGTATCGGAATTAATTCATGTTGGGAAGTAAAACAGACTCGCTGTGCGGGAGGAGTGGCGAACAACCCACAGCCAAAAATAACATGTGGGAGTCTGGCCCAAATGCTAAGGAAAGAGAGACAGACACTCCGCACCCAAGCTTTGCTCGGCGCGAGTCTTTACTAACTTTACTTACTTACAACAAGCCATAATACAGTCAGCACGCAGGTATCGTTTTCAATGAGTGACCTTGCCGATTTCTAACCCACGCAAAGATCGATTTCAGGATGCCAACCTTGCGCTAAAACCTTACGAGAAGTTTGTTTTCCCTGAATTAATTGAGGTAGGGTTAGCTGGCAGACATGATGGCGAAGTAGGTGGATTGTTCGTAATTTTCTCTATAATATGATGCCAAATCTGACATATTTGGTCCACAAACAGTGATTTTATCGCTAATTTTAGAATTTAACAACTTTTGTGACTTTGCTTCTTGTAACCATTCACTTGACCGGACTAAAATGTGTACGATATTTTAAGAGCAATTTCCGTACTAACGGAATTTTAAGCTTTAATTTCATATCAAAAACATTGATGCCCGACTTCTTTTTTGATAAGAAAAACCGAGTCTGATTTTTCACCGATTTTCGGTCAGAAAACGAAACTTACGATCCCCCGTTAGGCCTTGCCAACTTGATTTTTAGTTTCCCGTAACCCGCCTGCGCTTCATTTTCATGCCCGCGTTTGAATTCATTATTGAAATTTTGGAAACAAATACCGTTTTTGCAATGAAAACGTCCGAATTCATGCATTTTGTGTGATGAAATTGTGAAAAATGATTTTGACGAGAAAAAAATATCATATGAAATTGTGCAGAGCAGAAGGATCAATTTCGAACCCCGGACCTCTCGTTCTCCAAGCGAACGCTCTACCATCTGAGCTATCAAGCGAAACTAATTATATCCGTGATATTTAGACACTTCATCAACAACCCATCGACGGTTACGAAATGAATTTAGCTCGAGACAAGATTCGAGGTGCTATATTATAAGCATTCACTTGACCGGACTAAATAATGTTATAATATTTTAAGCATGTTTCTAGTTACAAAAGACTATGAATATTATGATACCATGGATAAAATTGGTGCCCGATTCTTCAGAAGTGACTTTTTACCGTGGATTTGGCTTTAGTTTCGTCAAGTTTTTCTTGAATTCGGTCTGTGTGATTGCTATAATTTGCACCGAAAATACAACATGTCATGAAGTTCACAGATAATATTAGATATATTATATGCATCACATGCCTTTTTATTTTACAATTTCATGGCAAATGTTTTTGAAATGTGTGATTATAATCATGAAAAGAGCTCATTTACATCGTGCTATCATGAGGTCAACTGTAACTACGAAGCGGTATCGCTACGGGTGAGTACTTCCGGTCGCTGTGAGTGGGTTAGAAAAACGACGGCTTTGAGCGCGGCTGCATACTGACTGATAATATGCCTATGCCTTTCCATTTCAATTGCCACCATACATTTAAAACAATATTGGACTGGGTTTGATCAATTCTGTGTGTATAATTATCAATCGATCACTCTTCATTTGAATAAAATAAACAAATAAAAACGTAAGACTTAAAAATAAAGCCCCTTTTCAGGGTCAATTACACCAACTGAAAAGGGGGTTAAATTTTTACTTATTTCTAGTCATTTGTTTACGCTTTTTGTGTCACTTTCGTGATCATTTGATACAAAAATGGGTGACTAAAAACAAGAAATTTAACTTTATTTAAATTGTAGTTGGTGTATAATAGTTGGCTATCGTGGAAAGGGGTTATTTTTTACCAGTGCATAAGGCAGTCTTCATATACGTTACATGATGCACATGATAGACGAATTGCTCTAGCTCCAATTTGAAGCCCCCCCCCCCCCCCCCCCCCCCCCAATGCAATTTATAACAAGGACGATAACCAGGGGTCAAAGTGGTTGGTCCATATCTTTGAAAAAGCATACATTAGGAACGTTTGTAAATAAACATTATTTATTTAAATTTTCTGTAAATATGTCGTTTACTCTCCTATCCAGACTGGTCCTAATTAAGTTTAGAAACTGTTGCACATCAATAACACCGATAATAGGTGTTAATTCACTGTGAAGGTATTTGCTGTCTATATGGATATCATGTTAAGGTGAAGATATCAATGTAATAATTCATGACTGCTATCTACTGAAGATAGCAATATAGCATATGTTATCTGAAGATAGCAATGTAATATATTAGTATACAATCTACTGAACGAAGATAGCAATATAACATACGATTATCTACTGAAGATAGCAATGATATATATGGGTACTATCTACTGAAGATAGAAATGTAACATGGGTGGTATCTACTGAAGAAAGCAATAACATTGGGTTATATGTAAGTGATGAATGCAATAATACATGGGTGCTATCTACTGTAGATAGCAGACATCCGAGTTGTAACGGTTTGTTTGTTTGTTTGTTTGTTTGTTTGTTTATTTGCGAATTGCACTACTCACCTTAACCAGCTTTACACTAAGGCCTCCCATGCAAAAAAAAACTTTCAGAGATTTTTGTTATTCTCCAAAAGAACTATAATATGGGTTAAAACAGCAACACCCCTATTCAATTACCTTTCGGTACCCCCAATGTTGTTGACATATTAGGCGTCATTGTAATGATTGCAGGTATTAAATCGA
The DNA here is from genome assembly GCA_035610835.1 of Ophiura sarsii. Taxonomy (NCBI): domain Eukaryota; kingdom Metazoa; phylum Echinodermata; class Ophiuroidea; order Amphilepidida; family Ophiuridae; genus Ophiura; species Ophiura sarsii. The sequence goes on from CM069444.1 coordinate 24,801,914, forward strand.
TTTCACTAAAAACGAGTTCCACTAATATCCGTGATTCCAAAGCTATAAAAGGGCAACCCATCAGCCCATTTCAATAACGTCTTTCCACTCAATAGACAACAGATAAAGTAACCGATTCACAAATGATGGTCATTTGAATGGACAGTGATGCTACATTGGCATACGCTTAACTAATTTTAGGGATTGCAGTTTTGTTTTGCTTAATTGAGGCACTTAGCACATGCTTTTAATTTACCAACAGCGGTATTCCTATTGGGGAGAACTAATACTACACGATAGGGGTTACAGAAATTATGTTAATGAGCTACCTTTTCCTCTACCATAAGATTGAAGGAACCTTTGAATAGCTATGCAGTATGTGGTACTTGGTGATTAGCATTGGTGAAGATTTCTTTTTGACATTGGAGGATGGATTTGTTGAAGAATTTTTGAATTTTACAAAAATATCAAATTAATTACAAAATAACATCAATTGAACCGATGTGCGCAAGTGTGGTAAAATATTGTCAACATTTGCCATTTGTTCACAATTCACAATGGCAATCAATGTAAATAGATGCAGTTTAAATCATTACTCAATTTTGTTAGGGATGGTGATTTCATGCTTTGGGTAGAGTGAGACAGTCTATCTTGACATTTGATGGGTACTAATCTTTCTGGGACAGCCTGTTACCTAACATATAACAACTCACAGAGATATACCAGCAACATTTGGGAGCACCAGCCGGGATTTGAACCCGGGATCTTCCGCACGATGTTGAGCGCGCCAGCGTATAGACCAAAGGAGGACTTCCCCATCAGGTCTACACTAACACACTTATATCTTGTGACAATACCTTATAGTTTATGTCACTTCCACAAGGCAAAAGATACACACGCATACATAAATGTTGTGCCTGTAAAGTTACGTCACTGTCCAGAGGAAGTGAAATAAAGTACAACAAAAACCTACCTTAAAATCCAGGTTTGTGTCAATCTCCTCGACATCTAGCTGAAAACGTTTCTCTGTGTCCTCTTGATCTCCTAGTTGCCCCACTTCCTCATCCTCTCGTTCCCCCTCCTGATCCTGCAACGGTTTATTAAGCTCCTTCTCCTCAAGTGATGTCAGTTCCTTCTCCTCCCTGGTGGACCTTGGTGATGCCAAACAGACTATTACATTGAGAAGAAGCAGGTTGAGAAGCAGCACGGCTTTACGCTTAGGTTGCATGATGTCAGTGGCATGAAAAACTCTGCTGTTTCTAACTTTAAACCTAAAATAACATATACAGGGTGAGTAAAAAAAAGGTGTTCTCAATATCAAATCATTATTAATTATTTGTTATCAAAATATAAAGGCAATGTATCCGCCATAGATGCATTTAGTCACTATCATCAGCAAAAAAAATCATGACATTTCCTGGTACCGTTTACCAGATATGACTGTTTTGGAACTGTATTTTGAAACCGAACACAATATTGAATATTTTACTCAATAATGCTTGATACTAATGAACAAATGGAGTCATGTATGGTACATAATATAAAACATTCTCCGTTATTTTTTCAAACATTTAAATGTTAAATAATGACAAAACAATGTCTTTATTACACGAATTTAGCAATAACAACACAAAATGTGCCTTTTGTGATAGTCGGACTCGGCTCAGACTAGCGTGTAGACCGTTTTCAATAGTAGATTTCAATAGATCTTAGAAGTTAAAATATCGCAAATCTTGTTCGGTTTTTTAAATTTTTACGCAAATGAGCATAAATTATGTTTACAAATTAACAACCAATTTCCACCAACTAAAATTCTTTAGAAAGCTTATGAGATAACCCGTCTGTCTCAATAAATCTGTGAAATTTGTACATAGATTGTAAGATATAAAATCACAAAGTTGAGTAAACTCTTTTTTACTCACCCTGTACACCCCGACCGCTCCTTTTTTTTAATTGGGAGGAAAATTGTCATGTACAGCGTGTCCCAAAAAACTGGGTTCAACAGTTTGCGAGCTTATAACGAAAAAGTAGGAATTATGGATAGTCTATATTTAAGGACATCAAACAAAATATACCTGACTTTAATTAGGTAAATTTGGAGACCAATCCAACCTAAACTTTTTGAAATACAAAGATTTGAATAGAGCGTGGTCATAACTCATTTGTCCCGATTTAAGGAATAAACCATCCGTGCGTTGCATGAAACTGTGCGCTATGTGCAGTATTCCCTGCATGGGGTTTATTCTCCAAAAGAACTTAACAATAACTCGAACTATAACAAAGAACTTTTTTTAAATTTATTAATGTTTATGTAAATAATGAACTTGTATTATTGGTATATGACCAAGACAATTTTATTTACTGCCCAAGTCTTTGTAAAGAATGAATGCAAAGGCAAAATATTGACGAAATCACAACAATGTGCAATTGCAACACATCGGGGTGTTCCTTGAAAAGTGGGACAAATGGGTTTTGACCACGCTCTATTAAAATCGTTGTATTTCAAAAAGTTTATATTGGATTAATTACATAATTTAACCAATGAAGGTCATGTATAATTTGTTCAATATCCCTAAATATAAACTATCTATGTTTCCTAATTTTTAGTTGTAAGCTCGCAAACTTTTGAACCCAGTTTTTTGGGACACGCTGTACAAATGAATGCTGCCCAAATTTGGGGAATTTATTTTGGTTTGTCCAAAATCCAACTCAACCAGAGAGTTAAGGTGGCTTACTCAGCTACGGTGACAGGCAATAATTTGCTTAGAGGATGTGTATATTGATAAGAAAAGATGAGATGCCAAGTTTGAATTTTTTCCAAAAAGTTGTTTTTTATTTACGGCATTTTTCATTACTTGAAAACCCATTGACTTAACCCTAACCCCCCTGAATGCTAAAAATACCAATCCTAAGTCCTTCTCCAAGCACATGCGCTGCCGGTTTTTGATGATGTAGTCAACCGAGCCTATATAGTGAGCGCAGTATAGGGTACATATATTGAAAATCTTACTCCTTATACGCAGCTGGTGTCACCACCTGATTTGAGGAGACAATTGAGTATATAGCTCACATAAGAGAAAGTTTTGAGTGGTTCAATTATCATATAACCGATATAACTTTACCAAATAATCTTACCTTGGTTCGCTTTGTCTTGCAAATTTACCGATGAAACGTTTGTTCCGTGTTTCTTGTCCAATCTGGTTATGAGTCGGGAGAGATTGCGTCCTGCGGGTTTTATACTCATTTTTATCGTAATCTCATTTTAACACTTTCCGTGCGGTTATTGGTTTTACCAAATACAGAACAGATTTTTCAGAAACCTTTCCCAACTTTCAAGGTCTATCTCAGTTATTACTGAACCAATACTAGGCATGTTTATACCTATCTTAATGCATTTCTCATGGTGATTCCAAATATGGTAAATAAATTCAATAAATTTGACAATTTTGAAACATTTTGTGAAATTTCTAAATGTCATCTTCAGACGCCGTGGAAAGTGTTAAGATGTTTTCCTTTAGCCAAATTTCTCCATTGGTTAATTGATAACCATAGGGACAGATGGCAAATGTACCTAAAATGAATTGTTAGACATTATGTCGGTGATCAAATCCTGATTTTACAATCAAACATTCAAACATAAACGATATCAATCAATACCGCTCTAAGTAAAACAAGTATTAAAACGGTCATCTTTTGACATAAATTGATTTCTAAAAGCGTACACTTATGGTCTTATCCAAATTTGATTGCCATTATTTGTCGTTAAACAACTAGATACACACTATAAATCTATCAATGGTTGCTTTTATCAAAGAACTTAATATTTATACCATTGGTACTTAACATTATTTCATATATTGATAGCTTTTTCTAGTTTGATAAGTCCAAACATGGAGATCCCTTGCCTTATATCAGCCATCTGTGATGTCTACAACTTGTATGAACTTTGTTTGAATATAAGTTTTATAACTTCAAACAAACAATACTTGATTTTGTCATTTTGTTACATAGTGGCATCTTCATATTACAACTGCAACCCTTTCACCTAACCAACCCTAACTTAAGCCTACCCCTCCCCATCTAACCTTAACCTCCCTATTTTAAACCAGCTAAAACACACCCTAAACTTTAACCAAACTTAATCATAACCCCACACAACTCTAACCTAAGTAAGTTTGCTGGCACCTTCCGGGATACCCATTTTAGTAATCAGAAAAAGTTACAGGCTAGCCTGCGCTTTTTGGTACCTTCTAAATAGATATCTGGTAACCACCCGATGAATACCGGGTGGTCAACTGGGGGGAGGGAACAAGGGGTCATGACCCTCTCTGCAACCCCCTGAAATTTGAAAAGTCTCACATAGAACATGTGTATTAAATATGTCTGCAACCCAACCTCCCCCCAAGAAATGTTGACCAAAAAGTGCCAAAAAAGTGAGAGAAAAAAATGGTGCCACATAAAACCTTTTTGTGTGGCACTTTTTAGTGAAAATTTCAAAAAACATTAAATTAGGTTAAATAAAAACATAGTCCCTAAGTAAGTGTCTTTACATCATATTAAGCGATTTGGGCATTTTTTACTCAAAATTATTTTTGTTAGCTTTGTTCAAAAAATGTGGGTCAAAAAAGTGATTTTTTTTTTGTGATTTTCTCAACAACAAAAAATCAACATTTTTGGTCAAAATTGATGCCAAATTTATATTCTCTGATCCATTTCCTTTCCAAAAATGTATACCTTTATATACATTTGAGTCATAGTTCAATAATTACAGCACTCACAAAATTCCCAAAATAAATTCCTTAAGTCCACCCTAGGGATGCACCATTAGATTTTCAGGGGGGGGGGGGAGGAAGTTTTCGGGAAAAAAAAATTCACCCTCTATGCAGGCAATAAAAAAAAATTGACCCCCTGATGAGTAAAAAAAAAAAAAAAAATTCTACCCCACCCAACTCAATATGAATGGATACATTAAAAAATAAAATTCGCCGCCTCCGGCGGCGCAAACAAAAAAAGTCACCCCTTGCAGCGGCCAACAAAAAAAAATTCTCCCCCGAACCCAACTTCCTACCCCCCCCCTGAAAATCAAATGGTGCGTCCCTAAAATGGGCGGCGTACAAACTTCATTGCCCCTATACTATCCCATTTTGGAATTCCACACAGGGGGAATTTGGCGGTATGTCAAGTTCTACACTCGAGTGAACAGAGTGTGCAGTCTCTGTCAGGCCCGTAGTAAGGGGGGGGCGATGGTGGCGATCGCCCCCCCCTTTGAAAATCTTCCCCGGAAAATGTGTACACAGATGAAAAAATTTCGCGCGCTACGCGCGCATTTGTCTTCCCAAAATGCAATATTCTTTGCTACAAGCTTGTTAAGAGCCAAAATGTACCTCGATCGTGCAAAAAAAGGTGCAAATTCGAAAATTTTCACGCGCTATGCGCGCATATTTGACTCACAAAAATCTTCCGGTGATTTTTTTTTGAAAACGCCCCCCCCTTTGAAAAAAGTGTCTTACGACCCTGTCTGTGCATTGAAGAGGTGATAATTGGTTGTCTATTGTCAACAGTGGTGGAACTTCAGATTTTTTTCAACTAGCCAGTAGGGCAGGTAACTCACAGAATTTACCTGCCCGACAAAAATTCCACCAGCCCAAGGTTTTTTCCATAATATTTTGCAGCAAACAATTAAGAGCAAGATTATTTTTAAACTACAATTTCATGTTTTTGTCTTTATTGTACGATGTTCCACTGTAACCCTAGCCCGTAACAGCTCCTCGTATTCATCATGTTCATCAATCCAATACTCTCTTTAATCTCCTATCAACCTGATCTCCTATATCATCATGACATACGATCATCTAATGATGAAATTACCCTGAACTTACTGTTACTTTCACATTGAGTTTCCAAAAATGTTACCCGCCAGTCGGACTAGTCAGCCTCTCAGCCACGAACAGATGGGAAAGGGTGTTCATTTTCTGTTTGAGGTTGTTTTTATACTAAAATTTTCCGGGGAACACAATCCCGCCGACCGTTTTATTTAAAAAGGTGCCCAAAGTACTTTTTCCGGAGGTGCTCCCATTTTGGGGGTCGATATTTGATATTAATTATTCTTTGGCCAATTATGGTAATTTTGGTGTCTATTTAGGGCCTATATGTTTTCGGCTATAACAAATTGATTGCCATAGTTTTTAAAATCCAAAATGGCTGCCGTGTGCCTGAAAATTCAAAATGGCGCCCAAAATGACACTTTTTTACTAAAAGATAATATGTCCTGGTTTTAGTGATTTTAGTGTCTATATACATGTTTTTTGGGACAAAGAATACATTAAAATCATTTTTTAAATTCAAAATGGCTGTCAAGTACACATAAATTCAAAATGGCCACCAAAATGGTGTCCAAAAATGATAAAATTCCATAAATTGGCATAAATGAACCAACATACATGATCAGAGTATTTTTAACAATGGTATGTATGTATGTATTAGACCACTAGAATCTCATATCTAGTATGTTTGCTTTGTTTACATACTTTAAAACCAAAATGGCCGCCAAATTCATGGCCAAAAGTGGTCAAAATTCCATAAATATCCTACGCTCGGCGTGCGCGTTCTCAACTTACGATTATTTTTAATTGGAACGCACTTGGTACGCAGCTATCGCGATTATTCATGAAGTAATGAAAACATCACATTTATTAAATAGTATGTTTTAAACTGCTCAGCTATAGCTTTTAGATACAAGGCCCACCTCTGGGACAATTTTGATTCTGTATCACTTATTATAGACACTAGCGGGCATCCGCGCATCGCGCGGACCCGCTAGAAGATTTCACGGGGAGGTAAGTAAACAAAGCGTAAGCAAATTTGATACAATATCAAGAACATGTCCTACATGTATACATAATCCAGACGGGCCCTAAAATCCGAATATCGCAGGTGCTTTTGATAATCCAGGTATACATGTGCCTTAAAGTAGGTAGGCCTACCTTTGTCTCTTCAGATACCTATGGAGGCCTCCCATGTGACCTGAAATGCAGGTACCCGTTGTCCCATTATATCCAGAGACCCCATAGGCCTAAGCCCTACCCCTAATCCAGTTACCACAGGTGCCCTTAATGGCACCGGATACCACATAATCCAGGTCTGCAGTGTGCCGTTATATCGATATACCCAGGTGCCTTACTGTATCATTCAAGTAACTTGAATTAATCGCGGGTGCCGAAGATAGCGGGCAGTAATAGTCATACCACAATCCTGCAGAGGTGAGTAAGCGTTATAAATGTTTATATAACTAGAGCGGTTCTCGGGTGTAGCGGTTTTCGTATGTGGCGGTTTTCGCATGGGTGGTTTTCCTATGGGGCGGTTTTCCTATTTGGTGATTATGGTGGTTGGCATTGATTATAGTTTGGATATGTGTAGGCATGTTTTGGATCCAACCGGAACCATGAGTCGCCGATAGAGTTGCTGTTAGTGGTTGTTGAAGTTTAGAGAGATAAGTAAGGTGAATAGGTTGTAGAGGTTGGTTAAAGTAGCCATTTGCAAATGAAGGGATGTCTAGGTCTAGACGACATTGTCTGTAGGAGGTAAGTGTGACTGATCTATTACCACTGTCCTAAGAAACCATTATTGATGTGAATAATTACATTCATTTGCTGATTATTGTGATTATGTTTAGTGAAATATGGTGGGAAACAGTTGCCTAATATAATCTTGCATATTGTTATGTAACCCGCATCGGCAAAGTCATTTAATAATTTAGTAGTAAAAAATAGGTTAGACAGATTTCAATTGCCATTGAAAGAAGTGGAGTATATTTTGGGGGTGTAGAGGTTGAATTTATTGATTCCCTTGTATTTTATCATTGTCAAAAAGAAGCGGCGGTATTAATAAAGATGGGTTTATAAAGATCATGTCCTCACTATTACCATCTTTGCCTGTTTGATTGAAAGACCCCTGTTGGCAGATGTCCAAGATATTCTATATCTTCGAAATTAGTCTGACTAAAAGTGAAATCTATCAGATCTGCTAGCTGTTTCACTCTATTCAAAGTTGCATATGTTGTCTTTTATTGGAATAGCTTTAGTGTAGTTGTTTGTTGTCTGTGGTGCTATTAGCAAATGGGGAAAATTATGTTGTAAGAGTGCAATTTACACAAGCAAAGAATGAAAAGGACTATGCAATAAGTTTTTATGTAAAAAGTTAAGGCGTTCCAAGTGGTATTGACGAAGAAGTAGCTCAAGATTAGCATTACGTATATGGATACACAATTGCTAATAATACCCTAACATTCCTGGAATATGTGATGGTGTTTGAAATTGCTGTCCTGGTGAGCGTTGGCAAGTTAGTTGTGAGGTTAAGGAAGTGGGGGGGGGGGGGGGGGGGGGGCGGGTGGGGGGGGGGGGGCGGTGAACAGAGGGTCAGTTGGGAGAATTGGGACGCTCTGATTTCTATAAAAAACTAGGTGATTGGTTATGGTTAAAATACCCTGACGTTTCTGGAATGTTTGATTCACTATGGCAGGAAATATTGTTTACGCGCGAGGCACAAGATTGGATTCAGTTTGACGTTATCTACAAAACTGAAAATCGTGCTCAGGAGAGCGTAGGTAGGTTAATTGAGTGGTTAACTGGGGATTTGCGTAGATGATTGGGGGTAATTTTATGTCCCCCTCTCTTGATTTCCACACAATAACATAGCTTGTTTGGTTTGGGTTAATTATAAATTGAAATGAATATTAACATCACTAAAAATATCATCATTCTTGGCCTATCAAATTGGAAATGAGTTATCATTTATAATGGAAGAGTCGTAAGGAGCATAACATTTTTTTCTCGCTAAGGGTACATTTATAATCCCATGTATGTGTGGTTCAGTATGCATGTCGCGAAAATATGGACTATTGCAGCAACATTTTGTGTCATGTGTTTGATACAACAGAAGTGCTCACAGTATAAAGTGATCATTGGAGGAGACTATAGACTATGTGCATTCATCAATGTTTTAATTGATCTAGTGTGTCATGTTAATCATATTACAATCTTTGTTTCAGACCCAAACGTATCAAATATTTTATTACTTTTAATAATAGTATTGTTACAATCTGAATCCCTTCCGTATTTATTAATTATTACTTTCATAGCCGTTAGTGAAGTTCAAGACCCCAGATAGGTCAATAGATGTGGACCCCATTCTCCTAGTACAATGCATGCACAGTTAGGACCCGGGACTTGTTAATTGCATCAAAAATTGACGAACCTTTCAGCTACCATGGTTCAAGATTATAATCAATGCAAGCAAGACCTCACTCAGCTCAAGAGTTTACAGAAAAGTTGTAACCAAAGCAGGGAACTTAAATGTAACTCAAAGTTAATGTGGAGAAAACATTTGCAAGAAGAAATCACACAAAAACACTATTTTTTTCAAAACAGTAAAACATATATTTTATTATTTACATTTGGTGTTGCTGTCACAGACAATATGTAGGATATAATGAATGATTTGAGCTGTTCAATTTTTTCGCTGCAAATGTAGGGCAAAAATGGTGTCATGTTTTAGAAGTAATATTTTCGTTTTATTGCAGCTAGAATTGGAATTGTTTCCCTTTCAAATTGCCTTAAATTGCCTGCCCTTTTCATATCTTATTTCAAGGCCTGACTAGATGCCTAGGCCATGTAAAGTAATGACGTCTTGTAACGGTGCTGTGTACATGGTTAATTAAATGGTCCAATAACTTATCCTTGTGGGACGCATTCCAGATGAGTATGAGGCTTATAAATGTTGTCATTTACAGAGATAAATCGTTACCTATGAGTGACAAATGACAACATTTAAAAAAAAAAATTAAGCCTAATATTCTTCTGGAAGGCGTCCCACAAATATCAGTAAACATTATACTCATGAGACCATTTATTGCACCATAATGTTTTAATTCAAGAACTTTTTGATACCCCTCGTATGTTAAAGGTATAATTTATGTGATATTTTCAGGGAACGCCCTCAACATTGACAACAAATTGAAAGCAGATTTACATTTTCTGATCATAAATCGTACATTCATTCCAAGTTACATGAATCAATACGATTCTTATTACTTCAAAATCATGGTTTTAGAGTGAAAATAAACTGATTTGACTCTAGTCTAAATTCACTCTAAAACCATGATTTTGAGGTAATTAGGAACCGTATTGCTCTGTAACTTGGAATGTATGTATGATTTATGATCAGAAATGTAAATCTGCAAGAAAATCTACTTTTTAAAAAAAAATCATGAATAGAGGGAGCTCCCTGGAAAAGATCATATAATATGCCTTTAATATAGGTTTTCCCGGCGAATTTCGCACTTTGTTAAGTTCAATTTGTATTATGGGTATTCAATTTCGCGAGAAATCTTAGCATCTTGCTATCGACGTGTATTGGGGTATCTTTTTCGCAAAACAAGCAGTCAATTTCATTTAAAAGAATTTAAATTGATACATGCAAAATCAATTAAATTTATTGAGATTCAAATCTGTTTAGGGCCTATACGCTGCCATGTTAACGAATGCGCGGCCGATTTGGTAAAAGGAAGTATAGTGGACTTGATATTGTGATTCGAGCTAAATCAAATTGTCATTTACACCAATTGGCATTTAAATTCGCAAAATCAGCATTCAATTGGAATAAAGCATGTTACACGTTTGATTGTTTTACAATATAATTGCCATGAATTTAATGGTTAGATGATTTTGAACCGTTTTATGTTTTACAAGACTTCTTCAATTCAAGGCACAGGGCCCGATATCATTGGGAGTAGTTTCACAGATCACTCAATGTATCTTGTGTATGATAAGTTCCCTACCTTCGATCCTAGATTTTGTTCCGATTTCCACTGAAGGTCAGAATATATTTTTCTATTCAGTCAAAAGGATTTTTTTTGGATGATTCCTCTCATAAAAACATATTATCGACCCGATTACATTACTTTTAATTGATTTAAAAATAAAGAATCATAAATATTTTTGAAGGTAACCAACCGTAGAATAACAGACGAGAAATAACGTTGTTTATTTCAAATAATCTGAACACTTTCCACGTGGAAGTCGTCTGCAGACGACAGTTCTTAAACTTCACAAAATGTTTAAAAAATGTCAAGATTATTTAATGCCGTCACCATAGTATTTGGAATCATTATGAGAAGTGCATTCAAATACGTACACACTTGCCTAGTATTGGTTCGTAATTCTTAAGATCAACTTTAAAAGTTGGGAAAGGTTTCTCAAAAATCTGTTTAGTGTATTTATGGTAAAACTAACTGCCGCGTGGTAAGCAGGTAAGTGTTATTTAAACACCTTTTTTGCACTTCGCGAGTGAAATTCCCATCCCGTACGCGATCACATCGGGTCGCGATCTTCAGTAGTTGATAGTCCGATCCATGATAGTATAAATAGGCGTTAATCATTGATGTTCATGATTGAAAATATTATGAAGGTTTGGCATCGATGGCCTGTATTTTTGTACGTAGTTAAACACGGTTTGAAGCTAAACACCTGTCTTGGACATAGTGTTTACCTAAACGCAATTGCTTTTGGTAAAATGTATGATTCACAATGTTTGATTTTTTTTTTAAATCTTATATTTATTTGAGATCCATGTAACTCTTATACCTACCCATGACATAATGTTCTTTGCATTTTTGAATTCCTCATGAAATTACTAACAAGCACCTCTAGGATTGCCATGGGTTACTGCCGCTGGTTAATTATAACATACATTATAGTACAGGCTAATGAAAGTGCCCCAACAAGTTTAAATATTTTCTTAGAGTTTACCTTATATTTTGTTCACTATGCCCCCTACACTAAACTGCATTTTTGAATTGCCAATGTTGAGAGCTTTCCAAAAATCTATAGACCCTACTTTTGCGAGAAAAAAAAAATCCGTTAGAGTAATTTATATAAATTGGGGTTAATATTTGCGTTTACTGTGTAGCGAATAGGGGAAAAGCCGATCATGCGACTTATCCATAATGAATAGTTGTTACATAAGGTTGACAAGTCTGTTAAAACACAGACATAAAGACTATTAAATAACCTTTAAGAAGAGACCAAAATCATGTTTGTAGCTCATACAGAGGTTGATTCAAGGAAAGGCACCGCTTGGCACACACTTTTTCCCCCAGAGAGTTTATGTGCATCCCCCCCCCCCCGCCACTTCCCAACTCAATCAACCACATCTCCCCCATTTAAGAAGTTATATGCGTCATATTTACAGGTTATGTAATGCAATTATTTAGCTTTCAAATGAGACCAAAACCATGACAATATCCTTTTGCGTTAGTTATCGTGATTTGAGCAGAACACGATTCAGAAAAGCGCAACGACGCCACCTTTTTTTTTGGGGGGGGGGGGGGGGGGGGGTGGCGAGTTCAAAACGCGTGGACCGACATAAATTGATACAACAAGTCCACGCATCTGCCCGGCCCTGCGGGGACACATTTTGAGTCAAATCCCCAACAAACATGATGACAAAGTCCCGGCCATCCCTGAGTACCTAGGGGGCCGTGGTTGCAATTGATAATTGCATAACTTGAAGAGCACGAAGCCTTTGTAAACACATTTTTCTTCGGTTCTGGGGGATCGGTGTGGATTGGTTACTACCGTAGTAATACAAACTCTGCTTTAAAATGGTCATTGGATTAAAGTAAACCTATTAGGGACCGTTCATAAATACTTTTGTGGGGGGGGGGGGGGCTGGATAATTTCATTTTTGGTATATCAACACTTTTTGACCGCCCCCCCCCCCTCTCGCCATGCCACAAACTTTTTGACCCCCCCCCCCCACCGTGTATTACAGCCTGCACCTGAAACTTTCTTGTCCCGTTCATTAGTTCATTATCAAGTTCAGAGAACATAGGTATCATAGTTTTTATGGGATTTTGTTGACCATGTATCATATTCTATTTTTGATGGGTTTTTAAAAACTTTTTTGACCCCCCTTTGCAGAGTATCAACACTTTTTGCCCCCCCCCCCCCCCCCCCCATCCCCCACCAGAGTATTTATGAACGCTCCCTTACCAAGATGTCAGCCTTTTAAATATTTTAACAAAAACTTTATGGCAAAAATTAAGGGAATAAAAGAAAATTATAGAAGTGGGACCATTAAAACTGCTTTATTTACTTACTTGGACTTAATGATATTTGGATCATTCCACGTTTATTTAACTATGTCATAAACAACCTTGGGAGAAGTTGTCTTCATTTCAAAAAATTAGATCTACCTTTCATTTCAACACAATCAAAATCTAAAGTTATTCCAAATTCATAATAAAACATCGGTGACAGTGAGCACTGTAATCTCAAAATTGGGATCAATTTGGCTTGATAGTGTCCTAATTATCCAGGATCAATGCACTATTAAATCAAAAGGTTAAATCAAACTTGAATAAATACAGAAAAGAATCTGCCAACAACTTGCAATTCCACTGTCTTATCTCTAACACCAAAACTCAAACATAGTTCACTTTAATAATCAATAACAGGTTCATTGACCTATACACATACCTAGGTAGTCAAATCCACCGTATGGGATTCAACAATGAATTGTCAAGCAATCTCAAGTGGCCAATTTGCACCCCATTATTTCAGGTTTCGTCATGTCACAAGCATGATGAACTTAACGCAAACACACGCTGTATCGGGCCTAATACCTAAACTAACTAATCTTCGGTGTAAGAGACCACCCATGCACACAGTGGGCAGTGCGGACTGTTGCACTTTTTCCAATTTACCAACCGGACCTGAGCCCAATACGCCATTTTATTCACAAAACACGCTAAGAATTCACAGTTAGAGTCCATTGAACCATCGATTATACTACTTTCCCGAATGATTTAAATTTCGTCCAAAGAACGGGATACTTATATAATCCTATTTTACCTATCTATGGCATTTTCCATTCTAACAAGCACTTAAAACTCCATATTTTGGGCCACGCATACGTTGTGGTGTGTTCAGAAATAGAAACAAAATGGTTCGTCACGCAGTTTCTCCTCAAAAACATGCTACAAATTCACAATTGAACCATCGATTGCAACACTTTCATGGACGAATTGAATCTCGACCAAATCACGGTACACTTTAGAAAACTCTATTCTATCTAAATATGTCATTTTCTATTCTAACAAGCACGGCGAATTCCATATTTTGCGCCATGCCGCGACGTCGGGGTCGGGGTGGGTTGTCTATGGAAATAGAAACAAAATGGCTCGTCGCGCAATTTCCCCTAAAAAACATCGTATAAAATCACAATTGAACCATCGATTATACCACTTTCCTGGCTGATTTCAATTTCGTCCAAACTTCGGGACACTTCGCTATTTCTATTCTACCTATCTATTGCATTCATTTTTTCAACAAGCGCTGCAAACTCCATATTTTGGGCCACGCAGACGTTTTGGTGATTTTGGAAACCGATTAGAAAGCTCTTACCGTGCAACTTCTATGTAAAATTTAGCGTTGCTACATTGCGCGTCATTGGGCTACCAAATTTTGCTGAAGCAACTACTCTAAAAATGACAAAACAAAACTATATAGTCAGCCTTCGGCGACTCAAATATCAAGAGTATGTCCTTGCAGGTACCCAGGGCAGGTACCTACAGTGCCCTTGATATAATGTAAGTGACATGGTCCCTGCGCCTAGGCCCAATGTGCTCTTAAATAATACAGATACCCATGTTCCTAATCCAAGTACTCCACGTGTTCTTAATACACCGGTTGCCCATAGGTCTCTAGGCCCTACCCCTCACAGATGGCCTTAATAACCCAGGTACCGCATTTGCCGGCATTATATCCATACCAATGTACCCGTATTATATCCAGTTTATAATGGAAAGCGCAGGAATGGGTGCCGAAGCTATAATAGCGGGTGGTTAGTCACATCAAAACGTATAAAGATGAGGGTATTGTAAAACAGCAAGAGTATGTCGTTGATACTCCATGTATTCCTAGGTGCCCTTAATACTGACATTGGTACCACAGTGCCCTTAATAATCCATATATACCATGTGCCCTTAATAAATCCATGTATGCCATGTGCCCTTAATAAATCCATGTATGCCCTTAATAATCCATATATACCATGTGCCCTTAATAAATCCATGTATGCCATGCATGTATAACACATGGTGCCCTTGATTATAATAATAATTCAGGTACCACCCCATGTACTTTAATAATCAAGATTGTGTATTAGTGATCCATAGGACCTCCATGCACTACCGTATGTGGTTTATCTTGAATCGATTATTAAGGGCACCCGTGATAACTGTGTATGCGGCTATTAGGGCCTACGTGGATTAATAAGGACACTTAAAATACTTAAAATATTCAGAGTATCTGAATTGCCTTAATATCCCCTCCCCCAGTTACCCCCTGTCAGCTCATGTCCCTACCCTTTTTGTACCCCAAATAATACAAAAGTTGTATTTTAATGTCAAAACTGAAAGTAACTTAAAATTAGCTTTAAAATGTCTCCCCCGATTCTTTTATTGCCCCGCCACCCCGTTTTCCTCCTTTAAAATGTTGATATGTGTGCATCCGGGTTTTGTTTGGCCTATTTACTTAAATACATTATTCCTCCAATAGGCATGTAGAGCCTAAACGTATGTAGTCCCTTTGTCATGTTTGTTGTGTTAGGCCTTCCGAGATACTACCGATACACCCAATCCAGTTATCACAGGTGGCACACCTGCGCATAGTATATCCAGGTAATTTGAGACTATCTGCGTTTTATAGTGAACCCGTAATCCAGATACCACTGGTGCCCTTACTAATCCAGACACTCTATAATAATCATGATAATATACTTCACGTTCCGTTTATATCCAGATGCCCATGTGCCCTTATATCCAGATTATCAAGTAAGGGAAGTGCGGGGAGGAGGAGGTGGCTTTAGGGTATGATTGGGCAATACCGCACGTTCCGTTTATCCAGATACCCATGTGGCCTTAGTAAGGCCGCCTTACTATACACTCTAAGAGATTAAAGAACCCTTTTTTGTCCTGCCAGGAGAACCCTTAAAGGTTCTTTAAAGAACCAAAAACAGTTCCCCAAACGTGATACCGAACCATTGTTGGTTGATACCGAACCATTTTTGGTTCTATGAAGAACCTTGTTTGGTTCTTCAATTTTCAAGAACCTTTTTTGAAGGTTCAAGAGAGAGTTTCTTTATAGAACCGTCATAGAACCTTCAAAAAAGGTTCTTGAAAATTGAAGAACCCCAAAAGGTTCTACATAGAACCAAAAATGGCTCTCAACCAAAAATGGTTCTGTATCATGTTTAGGGAACTATTTTTGGTTCTTGAAAGAACCTTTAAGGGTTCTCTGGCAGGACAACTTTAGAACCATTTTTTCTAAGTGTGTATCCATATTATCAAGTAAGGGAAGTGCGGGGGAAGGGGGCTTAGACCTTAGGGTATGATGTGACAATCCCGTAATTTACGTGCTATATAAGCCGCACGGCGAATAAGCCGCAGCACCTCAAATTAAGATTCACACCTCATCGTATACAGTAAGCCGCACCGCTGTATAATAAGTCGCACAAAGAAAATGAAAGGGGTGTGTGTGGGGGAGGGGGGGGGGGGTGTGGGGGGGGGGTCGACCATGATCCACCAGCCCATAGCTTCATGACCAGCCGTGGGGGTTACAACTACATGAGTGATTCCATCAAATGTATTTTCCTTCAGCCCCTTCAGTCACTTTAAATATGTTATCCTGGATACGGTTTGCGCCTTGCTCCCAGTTTCTTTATTAAAATAAAGGTCTTGGCTTTATGATTAATGTTTTGTTTGTGTCTTGCTCTCGTTACATTTTATTGTACTGTACGGTATGCACCGTGGAGCAACCGTACGGACTGCCTGCTTTCACTGCATGCCTCATTTACAATGTACAGTTTGAGCCACAAACGCGTACACACTTTGTCTGCCTCATTACGTGTGCGCCGAATCGCGTGCGCTATGTTAAACGCGGTCGCGCGCAACAACAACGGTTGGTATGGTACCGCCAGTTTCTTTATCGTTAGCAAACTTCGCGTTCATCTATGTTATTAACGTGAAAGTTTCACTTTAAGACCTGCGTAAGAGTTTTTGTTTACATTTAGAAAATGTCGTAAAATATTTGAATTTGTTGGACGTATAGTCCTGTATAAATGCTTGTTACTATGCGTTCTTTAAGAATAACAAACAGCCGCATATACAGAAATGTAGCTATATCCCTGAAGAAAATATTTTGGGTGAAGACCATATGTCATCACACATTCCGAAAACCACAATTTGTGTCCGAACAGTAACTACACGAGTAAAATAAATTCAACATTTCGGATTTTCACATGTGATCCTTTCTGCGCATGTCTGAAAACGGGAAAAAACGGGCATTGAACTATCTAATTAGCTCGTGTATTAGAGGCGCAATTACCACGCTTTTTCAGTTGAAGAGGGACGCGAGTGTAAAATTATATTGAACTATCTAATAAAGCCATGTTCCGAAAATTAGTATATAGATAATAAAGCCTAGGGCTGTAGATCTAGTTTGAGCATTTTAAAATATCTAAGATATCTGCAAAAGGTTAAAATAACTGAAAAACAGTATTATTTTATTGTTAGTGTCACATTAGATATGACCAAGTATGTATTTTTTTATGTGACAAGGTACGATTGAATAGTATAGACTAAATGTTAACAATGTAATGTTATAAAGATGGGCATTATAATGACCATTTTAAAATTACCACCAAATGGTCAATAAATTAGCTCCAAATGGTCATAATAATTATCACGGATGGCCACCAGGCACCAATTGATCAAAATATGGCCAGAATGGACAAACTGGAATCTATACCAGCATTAGTTTATAGGTCACATTAGATATGACCAAGTAGATGTATCTGTATGTGACAAGGTACGATTGAATGGTATACTCCATTTTGACAATGTAATGTTATAAAGATGGGCATTATAAATACCATTTTGAAATTACCTTCAAATGATCAATAACAATACCTCCAAATGGTCAAAATAATTACCACGGGTGACCACCAGGCACCAATTGATCAAAATATGGCCAGAATGGGGAAAAAATGGAGTCTTTACCATTATATCATACCTTATCACATAAAAATACGTTTACTATGTGA
Source organism: Ophiura sarsii (assembly GCA_035610835.1). Classification (NCBI taxonomy): domain Eukaryota; kingdom Metazoa; phylum Echinodermata; class Ophiuroidea; order Amphilepidida; family Ophiuridae; genus Ophiura; species Ophiura sarsii. The sequence goes on from CM069444.1 coordinate 24,820,055, forward strand.
ATTAAAAGCTGTAAATATAATAATTTGGTCATACTAACAATAAACTAATACTGTTTTTCAGTTATTTTAACCTTTTGCAGCCATCTTGGATATTTTAAATTACTCAAACTAGATCTAGGCTTTATCATAGACTCTACAGGCTTTATCATAGACATATATCATAATAATTATATTGAATGCTGTCTTATTAGATTTGGGGAGTATTGGTATTACATAGTATGGCGCCATTTACAATACAAAGCAATTGTTTTAGGTCATTTAACCATTCTGGAAGCCATTGTGGAAAGTGATACAGAATCAAAATAGTCCTAGAGGTGGGCCTTATATCTAAAAGCTATAGCTCAGCAGTTTAAAACATACTATTTGGTGAATGTGATGTATTCATTACTTCATGAATAATAATTCGGAAGTGTCCCTAAGGGGCTGCGCCCCTCAGACCAGAACAACATCTTCTGATTTCAAAACAAATTCACGAAAAAAGTTGTTACGCAGTCATTATTCTCTAAATATTCACTCATGTAGACTATTTTTACATTTACATCGGCCATTTTGGTGGCAATCTTGGATTTAAAGTATCATTATACTGCAAATATACTGGATATGAGTTACTAGTGGTCTAATACATACATCCCAATGTTAAAACTATTTCATCATACATTTTGGTTGATATTATCCCATTTTATGGAATTCCGACAATTTGTTCAGTCATTTTGTTCAGTCATTTTGGGGGCCATTTTGGATTTTTAAGTACCGTATGTTAACAAAGCAAAAATACTGGATATTTGTAACTAGTGGTAGATCTAATACATACATCCTACCATTAAATTAAAACTATATTTTTATCGTACGTTTAGGTTGATATTATCCCATTTAATGGAATTTAACCATTTTTGCAGCCACTTTGGGACCCATTTTGGGGCCATTTTGGCAGCCATTTTGGATTTTTAACTATGTTAACAAAGCGAAAATACTGGATATGAATTAATAGTGGTCTAACACATACATCCCATGGTTATAATTATAATTTCATCATACATTTCGGTTGATATTTATGCTATTTTATGGAATTTTGACCACTTTTGGCCATGAATTTGGCGGCCATTTTTGTTTTAAAGTATGTAAACTAAGTAAAATACAAAATATGCGATTCTAGTGGTCTAATACATACACACCATTGTTAAAACTATACTCTGATCATGCATGTTGGTTCATATATGCCAATTTATGGAATTTTATCATTTTGGACACCATTTTGGTGGCCATTTTGAATTTATGTGTACTTGACAGCCATTTTGAATTTCAAAAATGATTTTGATGTATTCTTTGTACCCAAAAACATGTATATAGACACTAAAATCACTAAAACCAGGACAAATTATCATTTGGTAAAAAAGTGTCATTTTGGGCGCCATTTTGAATTTTCAGGCACACGGCAGCCATTTTGGATTTTAAAAACTATGGCAATCAATTTGTTATAGCCGAAAACATATAAATAGACACCAAAATTACCATAATTGGCCAAAGAATAATTAATATCAAATATCGACCCCCAAAATGGGAGCACCCCCGGAAAAAGTACTTTGGGCACCTTTTTTGCTTGTTCGCCAAGGCGAACTAGCATATATAGGCTTGGAATTGGTGCGCGTTATGTATGGCTCCGTTCCGAGTGTCACTTTGCACAGAAAACCTAATTGGTGTCACTGGTATAATATGCCAAACGATACTTTCATACGCTCATAATTGATGGACGAGAAGTGTGCCATCCGTGTCGATGGTTTTGATTGGACGAGAGATTGATATATCATCGCCAGTGAATATTAAACTGGGTAGGCGTTGTAACTGGTACTTATACCGAACATTGTATGGGCGGCCAATGGGGTTAAATATATTGAATATATACTTGGAATTTGTTAGAGATTTATAAATGATAACTTTTTTATAATGAATATTAATAAGTAATATGAATATTCATGATTAATTTGGGATCCTCTTGAATCATCTCGGTTATCTCGGTCAGTGGCGTAACAGCCGGGGGGGGGGGGGGGGGGGGTAGGGGGGGGGGATCGCACAGTGCCCCCTGAAGGTGCTCAGCAGGAAATTCAAACCTACCCACCAGGAAAAATGGAGGGGAAGGGAAAGAAAAGAGAGAGAGAAAGGAAAAAGGGAGGAAAAAGAAAAAGGAAAAGGAGAAAAAAAGGGGAAAGAAATAAAAGAAGAAAGGGAAAGAAAGAAAGAAAATTTCGCCGTACAAAAAACACAACAGTCAACACATTGTTGACTGTTGTGTTTTTTGTACGGCGAAATTTTGTTACTGTGCGAAATTTTGTGACCGTGCGAAATTTGTGACCTTGCGTAATTTTGTGACCGTGCGAAATTTTGTGACCGTGCGATTTTGTGACACTGATATTATACGTAGCTACAAATGTGATATCGTATCCTAAAAAGCAAATCTGGGCACATTATATGATATTTTCTGGATGCCTGATATGGGAATTGCTCACATAAAACTCTAATATGTTTCACACTTGTTACAAGCATTTCCCTTTTTAAAGGGTTTTTTATTAACTCTTTACCTGACATAGACGCATTAATGCGTCAACACGACCTTTTTACGTTTTACCCTATAACTCGTTAACCAAACATCGGAAGTATGGCAAACTATACCTTTTTGGAATCCTTGTGCTCAGCCAAACAATTTGGTATGCCTTTTAGTGTAATTGAAGGCATTTGAATTTTTGTGCCCCTGTATGGCGGCCATTTTGGATTTTGGGCTTACGGTATATTTGTCGTGCTGATCGTACACGATTCTGGTCGTTGCGCCATATCCAAATAACCCACTACAGCAAATTTGGTATCAAAATGTTTAGAATTATAATGCCCATCTCTTGAAAGCATTTTAAAGGGCTCAAGTAGTATAGTTTTCATACAGGACTACTAAATATTTGTAAAAAAAGATGTTACAAAAATTGCATGCTGGGTAACGGTTACCATGGCAACCGCCACGATCGTCCGGTATCATTGAAATTTTCACAGAAGTGTCCGGCCATTCATAAGCTTTCAGAATATATATAGTTTTACTACCTTACAGAGTCTCATATTCAAATTATAAGTTGATATTTACATGCATGTGCAAATTCACAATTTCTTCAAAAATTAATTTGTCAGGGAAAGAGTTAAATAAAACGGTCGGCGGGATCGTGTTCCCCGGAAAATTTTAGTATAAAAACAACCTCAAACAGAAAATGAACACCCTTTCCCATCTGTTCGTGGCTGAGAGGCTGACTAGACGGTACCTTTGTATTTTCACCCGCCCGACACGAAAGTTACCCGCTATGGGCGGGCGGGCGGGTCTTATTTCCATCACTGATTGTCAAGGTATCAAGGGGGGGGGGGGGGGGGGGGGCACTCAACTTTCTTTGAGTAGGGGTGTGCCGCACAGGGTCTCAAAAAAAGGGGGGGGCTACAGAACTGAACGGAGTGGATTTTGTGACGAAAAATAAAGGGTCCTAGGAACTGATTTTTTCAAAAAAAGTAAGTCTTGAGAACTGGCCTATATTTCAATTTTGATTAGCAAGAACGCAAATTTTCGATTTTGTTTGTTTTTTGTTTTAGAACGCAAAATTGTCAAAGAATTGGGGCTTTGGAACGCAAAATTTCACGATTTTTGAATTTTCAATAAAATTGGGGTCTTTAAAAACTGATGCAGACTCAAAAGGGGGTTATAAGAGCTAGCAGCAGAGGGTGAAAAAGGGGGTCTTCAGCACGGCACATACCTATACCCTTTTCCAATGTCAGTGCCCCCTCCCCCGGAGTATACTCTTTATGGTCATCTACTTTTTTTGCCACAAAGTATTCCCGTTCCCCATCAGACCATGATAAAATGTGTTCTCAACCAGTATATTTGCCCTGATATTTGCGGTAAACTTCAAGCCATGTAAATTTGCAAAACCTGTGCAAAACCTGTTCAAAACCTGTTTAACACCATTTAAACTGGGTTTTACTGGGAACATTTATGTGGACTGTAACTGCACTATGTATCCATTTAACGTGTTAATGAAAATGTATTTTGTTTGATTTAGAATTATATGGGCAATTCCACAAAAATGGGACCACTTGGCTTTTTATCATTCTTTGATCCGGGAAATCTTACTATAAGTATATATCACACTTTTTTAAAAATATTATGCTAGAACTTGATGAGTTCTACTCGGAACACCATGGTTTGCCATGCTTTAAATGACATTATCAGGTTCAAATTTACACTGAAAGGCCCCCAAAACCACAAAAACACGGTTTCCTCGACCAGATGTCGCAATTTTAAACTGTTGGATTTGACTCTCAATTCAAGTTTTTCTAAGGTCTTGTCGCGAATAAATCAAGCAAAGGTACCAACAAAATATATAAAGGCATTAATTTCTGCATACAGTAAATTTAATGTGCACTTTTAAATTAAAATGAACTTTCCACGAAATGTGTGTAGTTTCCGATATCCGTACACCTGATATATCATTATAAACTGAATGTTCTAAATATGCAATAGTTTATGAGCAATCGCGTAGCAAACCGACCACGCTATTGAAATTATAGCACCTCGAAAGTCTCTGGCACATCATTTGGCTTATAAAAAATGTTGAAGTTCATTATTTAAAACGACTGTTTTAAGCTTGTACTTTCCGTTATCGATGTTTCTCTGGGAAGTAGGTATCCTGTTAACTTTGAAAGGTATTATGTTATAGGTCTATTGGTTCTTATACTAAATGTATCGAGAAAAAAAATAGAAATTCAACTACACGGCTTGCAGAAGGTCAGAAAGGGACGAAAACGAATACAAACGTGATCGGCGTTATCGTGAACGGCGTTATCCTGTAAAGTGTTATCACCCTCATTTGAAGAAAATATTGCAAGAGCACAATCTTTCTTCTTTGGAAAATCTTTGAGAAGTCTAGATACAGCAGCGAAACATTGAAAACAGTGAGTTTGCTTCTTCTTTTGTGTTCTATATAACACATTTCACTTTGTGAACCAAACGGTTTCTTCTAGAATATGCTGTAAGTGTAAATATATGGCTCATAGTCCACACATATGAGTGTTTACTACCGCGCTACACATAGCGAAATCGCTCTATTTAGCAAGTATTGAGCATGTGTTTTCGTCAGGCTTATTTCGCGTGTGTATGTCAGGATAACCATGGATAACGCTGTTCACAGGGATAACGGAATTTACCCTAAAATGTCCATATCAATCAAAAAAAGAGAACAACTTCACAATATGTGATGCAGTGTGCATGTAATTGAATACAATAGTTAATGTAATGGTACATACCCCTTTTAAACGAAAATGCAAGCTATATAAAACATTTAAAGTGAAAATTAAATATTTGACCACTGTTTGACGGTCAATATTGGGAAATTCAGCCCAAATGTATGGTTTAAATCATTTTTTCGTATTAAAATTGATATAACAAATAAAGTTTCTCCAACAGCTACATGATTTATGTCAGTTTTAATTGTTTTATCTTTGTTTCAATCCCATAACTGGTATACACGTGAACTGCGTTATCCAAGAATAATACCATTAAAAATAGGGACAGCGGTCCCAAATAGGTCGTCCGTTTATATGGGTAGTTTGGTTGCAATTGTACTTCATCTGTAATAAATGTAATCAATTTTACATATGCAGCCAATTTTACATCTTGACCTCAGATGACCTTTGACCTCATTAACATATGAAGGTTTCCATATTGCATCTATGACCCAAGTTTGGTTGCAATTGGTCATTGTAAGGAAAAGAAATGGACAAGACAAAAAGTGTGTACTTAATTTCACATCTTAACCTCAGATGACCTTTGACCTTGGTATGTGACCTTTGACCTCATTAACATATAAAGGTTTTCATGTTGCATCTATGACCAAGGTTTGGTTGCAATTGGTCATTGTATGGAAAAGAAATGGACAATACAAAAAGTGTGTACTAAATTTTACATCTTGACCTCAGATGACCTTTGACCTTGGTATGTGAACTTTGACCTCATTAACATATGAAGGTTTCCATGTTGCATCTATGATCGAAGTTTGGTTGCAATTGGTCATTGTAGGGAAAAAATGGACAATACAAAAAGTGTGTACTAAATTTTACATCTTGACCTCAGATGACCTTTGACCTTGGTATGTGACCTTTGACCTCATTAACATATGAAGGTTTCCATGTTGCATCTATGACCGAAGTTTGGTTGCAATTGGTCATTGTATTGAAAAGAAATGGACAATACAAAAAGTGTATACTAAATTTTACATCTTGACCTCAGATGACCTTTGACCTTGGTATGTGACCTTTGACCTCATTAACATATGAAGGTTTCCATGTTGCATCTATGACCGAAGTTTGGTTGCAATTGGTCATTGTATTGAAAAGAAATGGACAATACAAAAAGTGTATACTAAATTTTACATCTTGACCTCAGATGACCTTTGACCTTGGTATGTGACCTTTGACCTCATTAACATATGAAGGTTTCCATGTTGCATCTATGACCGAAGTTTGGTTGCAATTGGACATTGTATGGAAAAGATATGGACAATACAAAAAGTGTATACCAAATTGTTGACACACACACCCCCACCCCGACAGACACCACACACGAAGGATGCTGCCATAAGGTCTCTTCCTACGGACGACCTAAAAATAGCATATGAAGTTATCTTTATATAATGACATACAATTTCAATGTTGGGCTTAAAGAAGATTTGACAATTGTCACATTACAGAAGGGAATATTCTTCTACTAGAGTAAAATTGACAAAACAAGTTTTGGAAAAAGGTACAAAATTGAAAGCACATAGTTGTCAAAAGCGTTGATTCATAGCAAGAGATTTGTTGAGGCTAAAAGATGAAATTCATTCTTCTGTCGCATAGCTTGTCAAATATTGTTATGGGGAGACCTCTCAACGACAAAAAAACAATAATTTGAATATCATATTCGGACTTAGTTAGGGATGCAATGACTGACAAACGCCGTTCACCGAGTGAAAAAAACCATATAAAACACCTGAATTACATGGTTTCGTGCGTAAAAATGTGAGCAGTGGTGTTCGCAAACATTATTGTTCTAGTAACTTTAGCATATTGGGTCATCAAAAACAATCAAAGTAAGCAGATTTGAAACAATTTATTTTCATAATTTTCCAAAGCTGAAGTGGTCCCATTTTTGTGGAATGGCCCATATCCAACTTTGAATTTCAATCTTCACCAGTGCAATGCAAAAGGAAGTGATTTATGACTTGTTACAGGTCTCAAGTTGGGTTAAATTGTGTATTTGTGACCCATTACATCAGAACAGACCAGTTTTTAGCAAACCTTATTTCACCCTCTATGCTTGATAGTGAGAATTTAGGGAAATGGAAAATTATATTTTGTAAAGAAATCACAAACATTGGTGGTGAGTGGATATGGCTATGTAAGCCTACAAAAGATACTGATTTTTGTATGATAAATTGTGCAATGCATTTTTGTCTGATGTTATAAAAGCATGGTATAGATTGAAAAAATCTAGTAATGACACAATTACTGATGAGGTTTTATGGTATAATACAAAGATAAAGGTTAACAAAAATACTGTTTTCTATAAAACATGGAGTGTGAAAGGGGTGAATTTTATTTCTGATCTTCTATATGAGAATCAGCGTTTTATGACATACAATGAGTTCACAACCTTTCATAATATTAATTGCAATTATATGAAATATTTTGGTCTAGTTAATGCTGTGTCAACATGTTTTAATAAACAGTTGATGAACCAAAACTTATCTCATGAATCTGAGCTGTTGAGACGGATTAAAATTGTGAAGAAAACAACTTCATTTGCATATCAATTGCTGAGTAACAAAGAAAGTCAATGTTGTGCCTAAAGCACAACAGAAATGGATCACTGAATTTGACAACATGCCAGACTCAAAGGAAATTATTTGGAAAAATATTTATAGTATGCCATATAGATGTACTCTAGATACAAAAACACAGTATTTGCAATATCGTTTTATTCATAAAATCCTCCCCACAAATACATTTCTTTATAGGATTGGTTTAGTTGATGACTATAAATGCAATTTTTGCAAAACAGAGGAAGAGACAATGAAACACTTGATGTGGTCATGTAATTATGTTTCCAAACTGTGGAGTGATGTTTGCAATTGGTTGAAAGATTTGAATATTAATGTAAATATAACATACTGGGATGTGTGCGTTGGAATTTATGGTAATAAAGAGTACCTTTCTTTCTTGATTATGATTATTTTTACTTATGAAAAGATACATTTATAGATGTAGGGTCCAAGAAATGCACCCTCTGTTCAATGACTACAAAAATGTGGTAATTTTTTCTGAAAAGAATGAGAAGAACATAGCAAAAAATAGAGATAAATATGGGTCTCAAATGGGAACCTTTCTTATAATAATTTTTTGTTGTTGATGATAAGGTCATTTACTACAATTTATTTTGTAATTTCATCTAGTGGCTGAGTTTAACTGTGTCAACTTGTAAATTTATGTAAAATGTAAATTTAAGTTTGTACTCATGTTTGTATTGTGGTGTTTTTTTATGTGATTTTTTTGTTTTTGTGAGTTAAAAAAAAAAAATAATAATAATAAGGCCAAACAAAATAAAAGGTTCGTCTCAAAGCTTGCGCGCGCATTGGTTTTGAAATGCCAAAATACCGCGTCTGAAATGCAGAAAATTGTCAAATCAATTTTTTTTCCCCTACGAATTTTTATTTCGAGTTTTTATTAAAAATATCGGCAGATTTTCCTTTTCTCAAACTTTTACATGACTCAGTTCTTCAAAAAACGCTGCACAATTGTTCCTATACACAACTACATCACAATATTCATTTCAAATAGAAAAAACAAATATCAAAAAGTGTCAACGGTTGCAAATAGTAAGAGTAAAAATTGCCACACAAATAAAAAAAAAAGTAAAAAAAAGAAAAAGGAAGACAAAAAACAGCGCGCGTCGCCCGATTTTGAAGCCTTCGCAAGCTTTGAGACAAACTTTTTTTTTTGTTTGGCCTAAAGACCCTCACGGGCTTGGAAAAGGAAAAAAAAGAAGAAAAAAAAGAACAGACCAGTTTTTAGCAAACCTTATTTCACCCTCTATGCTTATTTGCAGAAAATAACAAAAGATGAGAAAAAATAATGAAAATGAACAACCTCTCCAGCTTTTAATCCAAAAATCGGTGTTCCATGTTCAATTTCAATAGAGGTGTCATTTCAAAGTAGGGATGTACGTATTATCCCTATTAAGTGCCCAGGACCTTATAAGCACCCACCCCTGTCTTTCTCAATGACTACCAACAAACAATCCCTTATAAGCGCCCACCTTTTCAAATGGTCAGCATCCTCAAATGACCACTTGTACATATATTTCATTTAGTACATGAAATGGTTAGCCTCCTCAAATGACCATCAAATGGTCAGCATCTTCTAATGACCATCAAATGGTCAGCATCTTCAAATGACCACTTGTACATTTTATTTAGTACGATAAATGAGTTTAAAAAAGGTAACATAATAAGCGCCCACCCAAAATTACTTTGCTAACCGCCCTTAATAGGGATAATACGGTATTCGTATGTGTATTTCACTACACGAGACTATGTCACATGTACAAATAATCACGATCGCCGCTGAAAAGAAAATAGAAAACAGAGTAGAAACACGGTCGTAATTTTCATTGGCAAGATACCATAACAGTGGTAGTAATTTATTAACCTTTTTTCGATAACAATTATAACAAATACAGTAATTCAATTTTTGTGTCATAATTGAAATATGTTTACATAATATTTGTTATTCATCCGACATTCATGTACACTGTAAGTTGAAATTGAACACAGGACATGAACCTCCTGTGTGTGACACTTACTTCCGTGTCACGATCACATACCTATATATTGTAAAGCTAAAAAATTATTACTAATGAAGGAGAGCATGTAGACAGATTCAAATATGATTCTTAAAAATAGTATTGTTTATGGAAACTGTGTCCATGAAATTTTAAAGGCATATTATGCGATCTTTTTCAATGTAAGCTCTCTATCTTTGATTCTTCCCTCTAAATGCAATTTGTTTGTCAAATTAGATACATGAAACTAATATATCTTGTAATTTACAGAGCAATACAATACCTAATTACTTCAAAATCATCTGAGTATTTTTTTTGTAAATAGAAGGTGATCATAACCTTCAAGCATAATCTCATGACTCATTTGTTTATAGTAACTGATTTTCTGTACATGCTTTCTTATTCTTTTCATTCACTTTTGTATGATGCCTGGGGTACATTGTATTGTTTGTATGTTATTTTTTTTGTAAAAGCGATGTGATCATTTTTGGAACAGCACTATATAAGCACTGCTATTATTATTATTTAACACAATAGTATGGAATACTTTTTTATGGTGAAAATCAAAAATGTGTTGACAATACCTTAAATGAGCAGATTTTCATTGTGATTTAGTAAAGTTATGAGATTTTTCTACGGAAAATGCAGTCAAGATCAATTTACGAGTCCGGGAATCTCTTTCCTGATAGTCGAGCTTCATTAATAGAGAGAAAAAATATATAAATTATAAATATTTTAAACAGGTTCGCCGTCGTGGATAGAAAAGAGACAATAATGAAAAACGATCTCGCCCGGGAATCGAACCCAGGATCTCTTGCTTGCTTGGCAATTGCCTTATCCATTGGGCCACAAGACCTCGCATGGTAAAGCATCTGAAATTCAAACCTAAGCGATCTCGTTTCCCAGTCTCCTGCCACAATATGTTTAAAAGTTTGACAAAGATCACATAATATTCCTTTAAAATGCAAGCTTAAGCATTACAGAGCGAGTCTGAAAGAATGGGCACTTTTTTGGCAAAGGAGTTTTTTAATATGCCAGGGGTGAATATTTACAATCATTCAAAGTGATAGAAAGACCATTCATTTCACTTTAATTTAAAAAAATTGAACACTGCAATACAGTCATCAAAAAAGTAACTATACAGGTAATAAATGGGCTTCTACACTCTAAAAAATTAAAGAACCCTTTTTTGTCCTGCCAGGAGAACCCTTAAAGGTTCTATAAAGAACCAAAAATAGTTCCCCAAACGTGATACAGAACCATTTTTGGTTGATACAGAACCATTTTTGGTTGATACAGAACCATTTTTGGTTGATACAGAACCATTTTTGGTTGATACAGAACCATTTCATGCGCAGGTTGGACAGTCGGCCGTATTGTTCCGATGGATCAATACGCCACACACACGCTACCTGTCATACTCACTCCCGTGTTGAAATGTAAAGTGTGAAAATGAAATTGTGACTTTACTTTACATTTTGGATTGTCACTTCTTCAGTATTAAACCGATCCTAGCGTGCAATATCTCATATTAAAGAAGATCATTTTCTCAACAACTTTATGATTTAATATTTTTAGGTAGGATATATATTTTAAGAGTTAAAAGTCCTGTATAGTTACCTTTTTTTTGATGACTGTATAATGTTAATGCTCTATTTACAGCCAAACCACAGAATGGAGTTTTTAATGAGCAAAATATCTTCACTTTTATACAAAAAGGGAGCTCAACTAGGTAAATTGATCCACAAAGAGGTGCCGTCTCGGAGGAATTTCAATATCGAAGAACAAACATAATTTAATGAAATGTAGCCATATTGGGTACAACAACTTTATCAACAACTTGATGATTTAATATTTTAACTTTATGATTTAATATTTAATTTTATGATTTAATAGGGTTAATGGGTTTAGGTCTGAAGTCCCCCTATCATGAATGGGAAACACATGCTATTTGGTACACATACAACATGTCAGTTCTTTCTCGTTAACATATTTGCCACATTCTAAGCCAATACCACAGCGACCTTCAATGGGATACATCAGAGCCCCGCCAGCGCTAGAGTTCGGTCCACCAGCGACAGGTTCCGCGTTACGATCGACGCACACATATTCACTGCGGTAATGACCACCACCGTAATAGGCCCCCATCAGAAATCCATTATATTCGCGTGTCCAGCCTGATGGACAATTCATAAGCGCAGGGAACATTTGATTAGCGCCACGGCCTGCTACGTAACATACAGCACATGGAACATCATGTTTGTATCGGGAATTAAGTGGTGCAAAGCCACTTGTAAAATATTCTGACGCGTATACATATCCTCTGTTTTGAGCGGGATTAGTCGTTCCTGGAGTGTAGCTCTCATACTGTGGTGTCTCGGGCAGACAGATATAGTTAGCTCCCCCTCCTGAATTACTGAATGGAGAGCCTCCTGCCACACCTATAAACGTGACATAAAAAAGGAGCACAATGTTTAGGATCCATTATGTTTTTCCATGGTTTTTCAATAAACCCATACTGTTGGAGCTTAATTTGACCCATTCCACGTTTGAACACATACACTGAATACATCTTAGAAAAAGATGTGTGTTTGAACAAAGACCCTGATTGAAATATTGTCTGTGCCAAAACATGTGGACTATAATTTACGTCACATGAAAATAGAAACTTGTTTATGGTTGCCTTGAAGATTCCCCTTCTTCATACCCCTTCCAATCCCACCGATCAATGTTCCGACACCATGTGCTGATGGAAACATGTTTCATGTACAATTGAATACCAACCCATATTTCAGAAATCCTTGGGGTTTGTTTCTAGTTGGTCCACAAATCGCCATATTTGTACATTTGTGTGTCTCTTTTTGTGTCATTTTTGGTCCGTCTGCCTGTATAACAGGGTTTTTGTCATGGCCAAAAGGATGGTTTCTAAAAGTGTATTCACACAAAATGCTTACAACTCTTATACCCAAGTCCCCCCCCCCCCCCCTGCATGGGAATTTGTCAAACAAAATCCTTGTAAGACATAATGGTCAATTTTTCCTCTTTGAAAATTTTGCAATGAAGGTGGTACCTGAGAGTGCATTCATGGGGCTCTCAACTTTTATATGTGACTGCTAAAGTAATCCCTTGCAAAGTTGAATCACCTACCTCTCATAACTAGTTGTGCTGTACTTGGACAAGTTTTGCGACCCCATCTGATATACACAGTTCCCTGTTGTCCCGTAGGGCCTGGAGGCCCTTGACGCCCTGCTGCTCCAGGGGGGCCACTGCTACCATTTAATCCACTAGCACCTGGAGATCCAACAGGGCCTACAGATCCTAGTGGGCCTTGTAGGCCTGGTTCACCATCTGTTAGCAAAGAAACAAAAGATAAATAACTGCATGAGTGTCTTACTTTGGTTTGCGCCCGAATTGACTGCACCCTAGTTGATGCGATCTGATTCTGATGATTCACCAGCAGCGAAATTACTGCGCTTTGAACCCTTTGGAAATAGCGCTATATAAATCCATTTATTATTATTATTATTATTATTACTAAATTAAAGATAAGCACATTATACACCCAGTCAATAAGTAGTTCATTTCAGTCATATTTATTCAAATGGTTGCATTATTTTAAAAGTTTAAAGTACAAATCAGAATAGCTAGGATGGATACCATGTAGTCGTAAGGGCTCTTGCTCTTTTACAGATAGAGGAAAACTCGAGGAAAGAGCGGGGAAAGCACGCTCCTTTTTTCTATATTGTTAAAAGGAGTGAAAAGGGATCGGTGATTAGCACCTCACTGAATGGGTAAACCATTCAAGTAGAAGTACCCAGTGAGGTGTTAATCACCGATCCTTTTTCACTTTCACTCCTTTTAACAATATAAAAAAAGGAGTGTGCTTTTCCCGCTTTTTCCTCGAGCTTTCTTCTATCTGTAAAAGGGCAAGGCCCCTAAACTGTTTATATAAAGTTTGTCTAGTGATTTTAACGATTTGACAAAGCATAACCCCAAATGAGTGTCATACTTAGGTATATAATGGCGTACATTTAACATATATGTAAACATGTGACATTCAATTTGACCATGTGCTGTTGTATTATTAGGAGGCGAGGCAAAGAATATTTGTGACGTTTTATATCTTTTCCTTCTTACCAAAACATTCATCCATAACATCTAGGTAAATTTTTCTTTCTTTGTAGGTTCAAAAGGTAGCTATAGTTAAGTCAGTTCAAAAATTGTGAGAGATAAGCATTTTTTACCTCTCCATGCGCAAAAGTAATCCAAGCGTATGTGTATGATGTTGGCATACACAATCGTCATATATATGATGCAAAGTGTACCATGTTGCGTTATGTGTGCCCAAACCAAATTTACCAAAAAAGCCAACTGATAGAATCACACACACCGAATACTTTTTACTACCATACTTCATATTTTTTACTGAAATATTTCAAGTGAAACATATACTTACCGTCAAATACTTCAATCAACTCTCCAAAACCCATGCACAACTATTGTGAAGAAAATTAACCAATTGCTGTGTAAACCATTAAAATGGCCATTCCACAACCCAATAGTAATGCACAACTATTGTGTAGAAAATTAACTAATTGTTGTGTAAACCATTTACACAACTTAAAGGTATATTATGTGATCTTTTCCAGGGGACACCCTCAATCCTAAAAAAAAAAAATTGAAAGCAGATTTTCTTGCAGATTTACTTTTCTGATCATAATCATAAATATATTCCAAGTTACAGAGCGATACCATTCCTAATATTAACCTCAAAATCATAGTTTTAGAGTGAATTTAGAGTAAAATATCAAGAAAAAAAATAGATTGTACCGCTTGGTACAATCTATTTTCAAACCATGATTTTGAAGTAATTAGTAATCGTATCGACCTGTAACTTAGAAGATCTTTATGATTTATGATCAAAAATGCAAATCTGCAAGAAAATCTGCTTTCATAGTAAAAATCAATGATAGAGGGCGCTACTTGGAAAAGATTGGGGAAAAGATCACATAATATGCCTTTAATTGTGTAAATTAATGTTACACATTATTGTTTAGAAATACTACACACCTTTTGTGTAGATATTACACAACTAGATTGTGTAAGCTGTTTACACAATAGTTGCTAGGTTCATATAGTAAACAGCGGTTGTGTACAATTTTACACAACTTGTTAAAATTGTACCCTACTGTAAAACAGTGTGCCTAGTCAGTACAAAGGTGGGTCAATATGTAATGAAAGCCTGAATGAAAGTGACCTTGATATAAGTAAAGGTAAAGTGACGCGGCGAGCGAAGTGGAGTGCCTATCTCTCTTTCTTTGGCCAAACTCCTCTTTTTTGTAATTTTTGATTGGGGGGAGGGGGGGGGGATGGGGGGTTCACCACTCCTCCCGCACAACGAGTCTGTGTTACCTTCCCAACATGAATTAATGCTGGTACCAATTTTAACACCTGGGTAGAGAGGAGTAATGGCGGTAAAGTGCCTTACTCAAGGACACAACACTGGCGGCAACGGGACTCGAACCCACAACCTTTGTATTGTGGAGCGAGAATTATGTATCCGTTGGACCACGCGTGATATGAGTGATTTTATTGAGAGATAGTCTAATCATTATAAAGCATGAACCTTTATCTTTCAATAATTCA
Source organism: Ophiura sarsii (assembly GCA_035610835.1). NCBI lineage: Eukaryota > Metazoa > Echinodermata > Ophiuroidea > Amphilepidida > Ophiuridae > Ophiura > Ophiura sarsii. Next base: position 24,835,596 of record CM069444.1, read on the forward strand.
CTTTTGGATTTCAAGATCACTTCCATTAATATATTGACCCATCCTCATACTTCATGAACTATCTCTAAAAAATATGTGGAGCCCATAGCACCCACTGGGTTACCTACCTTGCCCATCTGTACCGTTTCTTCCATTTTGTCCTTGCTCTCCCGATGGTCCTTGCTCTCCCGATGGTCCCTCCTCTCCGGGCGGTCCTTCCTCACCGGGCGGTCCTTGCTCTCCAGGCTGTCCTTGTTCTCCGGACTTCCTATCCCCTCCATCTTGCCCGTCTCTTCCTGATGGACCCCTGAAGTAGATGTTGACTTCCGGTGCAAGTAGTTCGTCTTCATGATGATGAGAATGTGCTAGGGGAGAAAAATTCAGACTGATCACTCACGATGAATGTATTTGTGTCAGAGATTCTGAGCGACAGTCATGACATAATATGTTATGGGGTTGACGTTTATTAGCAAAGTAATGAGGTAGAAGGGAGAACTTATTGAATGACCCTCATATTTGTTCAGTGCATTTACAGGGTGAGTCAGAAAGTATGGGTACTTTTTTCTCAAAGGCATCATGAACATTTCAGGCATTAAAACCAATGGTAATGGGAGAAAGACCAATAATTTGGCTTTCATTCAAATTCTTTGATGTTGAAAATGATGTTTTATCATGTTACCCTAATCTTAGTAAAGCCCTCTTTTTTAAAGCTAATCTACCGAATGGTCAAATTATCACACCATTTTTCAATGTATGATGGTCATTCAATAAGTTCTACCTCCTACCTCATAACTTTGCTATTATATAAGCCAATTGTATGAAATATTCCAAAATTGTTGCTTTGATTCTCAGCTACAAATTCATAGTAAATTGGTCTGAGTTCTGTTTGTACTTTTTTGGAGATACTGTGAAAACCAATAAAACCAATGGTCCATTTAGTGCAATGGAAACGGATAAAAAATAGCCATATGTCTCCCAAGTGCTGTTCATTTGGCCAATTCTAAGAGACAAAATGTACCTATAGGTCAATTAAAACCATTCTAAATTACAGATATCTCTTGAACAGACTATATAAAATAAAAGTCACTCATTTTCTTGGAGAAAACTGCCCTTTAATAAGCAGAACCAGACCATGACAGCCTTTAGTTTTAACCCTACCTCAGATAACCGTTGCAAAAGTAATATTTGCTTTTCATAAGAACTAAGAGATCTTCAATATACAGGACTAAATGGAGGGATTACAAGTGATAATTTTTCTACCACTGACTACCTGATTGACTATTATAAAGGCTACATAATTATAAGTAAAACTCATCAAATGACTATCATGTTTAAGATTTAACATTCGAGGCATCACTGTGGCTTGACTTGTAACAAAGAACATTTGACTGATTTGCAGTATTCCAGTATGCTAAAGGCATAGCAATACATTCGAGTTGATATTATACTATTTGCAAGCCTACAAACGTTAATATTGCCAACCATCGAATCTATACGTGATAATACAGTATTATATTTAGGGGTTCAATAAGGTTTCGGAGTTGTTTATCTTGAATCGACAACAGTAAGACGGGTTATTATTTTGCGAGGGCAGCAGCTTTAGCTGCCCGAGCAAAATAAACCCGTCTTACCGTTGTCGAATCAAGATAAACAACGACGAAGACCTTGTTGAACCCCGTTCAACAACGACCAAACATATTTACATCATTCATATGTGAAAAGCGTTTTGGAAAATCGATGAAAACAAGTAAAAAACGTGGTTTAATAGGCTTAATTTGACATAAAAAAATAGCTGCTCTTTATAAAACGGAACAAAATGTTTACGTTTTATTATAATTAGGTCCTTATTTGGACATCGTCCGTTCCCTGTAAATGGGCGAGGGAACTTCTGAATGGGATGGGTTACAAAAGGTAAACATTAGAGAAGACAATTATTGCGAAAGTAATTGTGGAATTTAAAATATTTTGTAAATAGCATTTATTCACACACCACCTTTAACATTCAGAGAAAAAATTAAATCAAGAATGCGTTTAATTTACATAACACATTTTGATACATGTTTACAGAATATTTGTATCAAATTAGACACACGCCTCCTTTTCAATAGTGGTACGGTCCCAATAGATCTGAGGGTTGTCATTTCAACGCGTGATGATACAAAATCCCGATTCTCTTGTGCTGAGTAGCGACCGTTTCGGCTAAAATTGTGGCTTTAGGAATGGTCAGTGACATATGGCCCTCGCCAAAAATATTTTCCTCAGGGATATAGCTACATTTTGGTATATAAAGCTGTTTGCTAACTTTAAGGATCGCATGGCGAAATGCATTTATACGCCGAAAAAACGGGCGAAAGAATGAACACATTTTGCGAACATTTGTTGTTTGTTTACAATTTTGCATCGATGCATGGTTTCCAAATAAGGTTCACCATCCTATTAATTTGCATATGAAGAGTGGATTTATCTCAAATCAACAACGCTTTGTTACTGTACTTAAGGTATGGGGAGTTGTTGAATCAGAAATCATCCATTGTTTTCTATTTTCAGTATTTAAACTTGACTGTTATATCTAATCATACAAGAGGGAGAGAAAACATATACACCAACAAAATATGTAAGCTTCCCCCAAGCATATACTAGAATATCTCCAAAATATTTGATGGATTTAAATAATTTTCAGCTAGAACGATGCACCCAATAGCCCAACTGGCTATGGCTGGTTTTGTCCATAAATTAACAGACATTTTCTTGGTGGATTTTCATGCACAGACATGGGAATCTACCAAACAATTATGTGTGGCATCATTTCAAGAAAATCAATAAGCAGATCATAATTATGTGTGGCAAGTTCGTCTGATTAGGAGTGATGTGGCAATTAGGTCCGATTATGAGTGACATGTCAATTTGGTCTGATTATGTGCGACATGGCAAAATGGTCTGATTATGTGTGACATGGCAATCTGGTCTGAGTATGAGTGACTTGGCAATTCTGTGTGACATGGCAAAAGGAGTCTGATTATGTGTGAACAAATTGTCATGTCGCACATAATCAGACAAAATTGCCATGTCACTCATAATCGGACCAAATAGCCAGTGAGATTTAGTGCCACTTTTTTTCTGTATAAAAATTGGTAAATGGCACAATTTCTTATCGTTGCATTGTCTAAAGGCCAACAAAATTGGTAGTCAAAATGTGCCTAACAATTGGGAGTGCATCTTTCTAGCTGAAAATTATTTGAATCCATTAAACATTTATGTAAATATTCTAGTATATGCTAGAGGGAACTTACATATTTTGTTGGGTGTATTTCATTGTAGTGTAAGTTTCCGTGTCCGTTGTCCAAAATCTCTCACAGGGTTTGATTACATCATAACAATATCAGTTATCATTTACTATATATGCGTAGCTATGATTCAGAGCTATAATCATAACAAATGTCATGAGGCTGACATTCATATTAGCGATGTTATGAGTGAGGAGGTAGAACTTATTGAATGACCTCGTATTCTAATGAAGGAGCACAATTTCTTTATAATCAGCTCATATATTGTGTTTTGTTTTTTCCTTTTTTCTTGAGTTAAGGCCTTTTAATTCCACAATTGCATATGTCACCAAATGAACAGATGTAGCCAAAGTGGACCTCTGGCTTTCAAAGTACTTTAAAAAAATGTTATATTTATTTGATAAATATTGCAAGACATTTTTTTCTCTTTATATTTTTATTTCGCTCAAAACAAAAGACATTCAACAGCAATACATGAAAACCCACAAAGTACACTATCTGCAATCTTGGAAAAAAGTCCTTGGAACACATTAGACGTTTGGGACATTTTGTGCAGAATTCTTTTTCTAATCTTTAAATGACATAGAGAAAAATAATTTGACATGCAACCACAATATTGGCAATCCATAACTCTCCAACAAGAGCTGCATACTAAGGTGTATAATGGCGTACGTAAGGTAAATATGTGTCATTAACCTTAACACTACCCCCTCCTTTTTTATAGCCGCAACTCCCCCTCCCTGGGATTTGAACCATGGACCTCTGGCACACGGGGTACAGAATGTCACAACACGCTATGAGTGTCAAGAGTACTTGGCGCAGTATATTGCGCCTTGCGCCAAGTATAGTCCATTAAAAACGTCCATGCAGGGATATAGAAAGAGGCTGGGTCGTGGTATTGGTAGGGTTAGGGTTAAATTTGACAACCCCTTTCCCTACCTTGCCCATCTGCACCATTCTTCCGTCACGTCCACACTCCCCTTGCTCCCATTCTTTCCATCTCTCCCATTATATCATAGCATAGCAACCCTTAGGTGTTCCCTACACAGGACATAACTAAAGGCACCCCACCCCTGCCAGAAGGCTTCTCCCCCTGATGCCCCCCACCCCCTGCCAGAAGGCTCTCCCCCTGATGCCCCCCCCCCCCAATGAAATGGGCTATTCCAGATAATTATGCCCTCCCCCCATAGAGGATATGAAGACGTGTTGCTTTAAAAACCCGGAAATCCACATATTGACAACATGAAAAGTCCGGAATCCAGGATCTGAGGAATAACATTTTTATCAGAAAAAAACCCGGATTTCCTGATATGCACTGAAATTTCTGGAAATCCTGTCTTCAGTAGGAAAAAAAACCCGGATTTCCTGATTCCTCTATGGGGTCAAAATTGATCAATTGTATAAGTGACCAAAAAAAACTCGGAAATCCTGTCTCTGGTGGAAAAAAAAACCCCGGATTTCCTGATTCCTCTATGGGTCAAAATTGAACAATTGTTTAAGTGACCAACAAAAATTCGGAAATCCTGTCTCTGGTGGAAAAAACCCGGATTTCCTGATTCCTCTATGGGGTCAAGTGGCTGCCCTATAAAGTTCATTGACCTCTAGTAACCCCTTCTTGACCTCTGACCTTCCAAGCGTGATTGACTATTTTTCTTGCTCTTCAATTCACTTAAGATAAAACAAATCCGGTTGAAATTGGAGGATGTCTTAATTTGTTGCCTTGTAAAGTTCATTGACCTCTAGTAACACCCTTGTCCTCTGATATTTGCCAGAGTGATCTCATCACCGTCACCCCACTTTCTAAATATATCCCGTTTGTTCTATAATACGGAATAAACCAACATTTGTCTTGTTTACAATATATCTTTTCCAGCCCCACCCCTCCCCAATTCCGCGTCTCATCCCCGTCACACAACTTTTTAAAACATATATCCCGTTTGTTATATAGGCCTAATACGGAAT